>CAUYQG010261283.1:0-12912 GCA_963574415.1 Tarsius wallacei | reverse complement strand
TCCGCCCCCCCCACACCCCTCGGGTCCAACCTATTAAAAAACAAAAAAAAAAAAAAAAAAAAAAAAAAAAAAAAAAAAAAAAAAGAAAAGGGGGTAAAGAAACCGCAGATTCAGTTCCAAAAAATGTTTAATGCATATTTTACAAGTACATATCTTTCCATTAAAGATGCCCAGTGAAACAGATATTATGGAGACATGGTTACACAAAGATATTATTTATAATAACTGAGATTGGTAGACTATAGGGCAATCATGATGTCAATGGCACTTGACCTAGACAGACCACTAACCAGAGTATAACACACTGCTGAAGAAAAAGACACACTACCTAACTTTTTTTTTTTTGAGTTGGAGTATCACTGTCGCCCAGGCTGGAGTGCAGTGGCATGCTCACGGCCACCGCAGTCTCAACCTGCTGGCTCAAGCAATCCTTCCGCCTCAGCCTTCCAAGTAGCTAGAATTACAGGCATGCGCCACCATGCCTGACAAATTTTTTGATTTTATTGTAGAGATGAGGTCTAACCAAGTTGCTCAGGCTGGTCTCAAACCCGTGGACTGAGGCCTCCCAAAGTGCTAGGACTATAGGCATGAGCCACCGGCCCAGCCAGTACCCAATTTACAATAGTTTACAATTTAATAGGCTGTAACGTAGAGCTTAACACCATTAGAGCTAATACTATGAGATGCAAACTGTAACCTAGTCCATGAATGAGAGATATACTGATACAAAGTGGTTTTCAGGATACATTGTTCAGTGAGAAAAAAGAAGATGCAGTAAATGATTCACAGTATGCTATCTTTTGTGCAAAAGGGAGATAAACATTGACTACATTTAAGTATTTACTTGTATTTTTAAGAAAAGAAAGGAGGCCGGGTACAGTGGCTCATGTCTGTATCCCAGCACTTTGGGAAGTGGAGGCAAGAAGATTGCCTGATCCCAGGGGTTCAACACCAGCCTGGGCAACTTGGCAATACCTTGTCCCTACAATAAATCAAAAAATTTTGCATCTGTGGTTACAGCTACTCAAAAGACTAAAGCAGAAGGATCACCTGAGCCCAGCAGTAGAGGCTACAGTGGCCATGAGGGTGCCACTGCACTCTAGCCTGGGTGACAGAGTGAGACTCCTACTGAAAAAAAAGAAAAGAAAAGAAAGGCCAGGCACGGTGGTTCAGGACTGTAATCTCAGCACTTTGGGAGGTTAAGGTGGGAGGACTGCTTGAGCCCAGGAGGGCGAGACCAGCTTAGGCAACTTAGCAAGACCTCTTCTCTACACAGTACCAAAAAAAAAAAAAAATTAACCAGGCATGGTGGCACATGCCTGTAATCCCAGCTACTTGAGAAGCTGAGATGGAAAGATCGTCTGTGCCCATGAGGTAGAGGTTGTGGTGAACTGTGATAGTGCCACTGCCCTCCACAGTGATGGAGACCTCAACTCAAAAAAATAAAATAAAATAAAAAGGAAAATAAAAAAAGAGACATAAGTCAAAAAGTGATAAAAATTATTCTCTATAGCAGAGGTCAGCAAACTTTTTAAATAAAGGTTCTGAATGTAAAAAGTAAATAGGTTTAGTAAAGGCCTTGCAGGCCATATAGTATATTCTCTGTCATAGCTACTCAATTCTGCCATTGCAGCACAAAAGCCACAGATGACATGAAAACAAAGAATGTGGCTGTGTTCCAGCAAAACTTTATTCACACACAAAAAGATGGCTGGTCAAATTTGGCCTACAGACTGTTGATTACCAATATTTACTCAGTAGAAAACAAAAAAAGAGGATGAAGGGGTAAAAATGAAAGCCAGACTTCTGTAAATACATCTTGTCATATAGTCTTGATTTTGTAACCATGTAAAATGGTTAATGTAAATTTAAGAAAGGGCCACAGCAACAAGTAATCATCAGAAATGGTGTTAAACCCATTCTAGGCGATCAATGATAACTTCAAATGAGTGATCACACTTCAGAAAGTCAGCCAGTCAATAACAGTCACACTTTATACCCACATTTGCATTAAAAAGGTCAATCACTTCCTAAATACCCCTGCTTTACCAAGTCCTGAACTCCACAATTCCCCAAATCCAATATAAGATCAGCAGTTTGTTTCATTCTGAGAAAGAGTTTCTGGCCAGACGTGGTAGCTCATGCCGGTAATCCCTGCACTTTGGGAGGCATAGGTGAGAGGATGGCCTGCACCCAGGGGTTTGAGAACAGCCTGGGCAACTTGGTGAGATCTCGTCTCTACGATAAATAACAAAAATTAGCTGGACGTGGTGTTGCAGGCCTATAGTTCCAGCTACTTAGAAGGCTGAGGCGGAAGGATAGCCCGAGCCCAGCGGGACCAAGGCTGCAGTGGCCATGAGCAGGCTACTGCACTCCAGCCTGGGTGACAGAGTGAGACTCCTACTCAAAAAAAACCCAAGTATCCACCTGTCCATCTTCTTAAAAGTCTTACTTTTGTAAAGTTTACAAAATCATATGACCAATTGCCTATGCAAATAAAAACCCCTGAAGCAAAAGCTTCATTCTCTTCACAGTAGGTAGCTTTGTCCAGGATGATGTAAACAAGTCAAAAGGACACAGAAGACAACTGGAAGAGGTTAATATTGGCTTAAGGTAGAAAAATTTGAGCATCAAAAAAGAATAATGATTGCATTGAACGGAAACATATCAAACACATAAAAATCCATGAGTTCACAAAAAATACTTATTAGATATAAATGACTGCTAAGACACCAATTCATGGCAATGAATATAAAAGGAAAATAAATCAAACATTTATCCTACCTTTCCTGAATTAACTGTATTTCAAGTAAACCAAATAGTTGATGGCTAACAGAATTAAAAATTCACCATTTTGCTTCATCTAATGAAATAATCTAGGCAATGATTACCAATAGCTGCTAAAACTCTTAGGTGAAAGGGTGGTTGACACAGAACTTAAAATGAATAGATTAGACTGATACTACCTAGAGTCACTGATCAATCTTCACACCACTAAAAGATCTAACAATAAACAGTACATCACTGACTTTGGGACCTGAACTAAGGCTTAAACTCAAGATTCAGGTCTGACAAGTCACTTGACAGATGTATTACTGCAAAGGCTTTGAAAACTGAACTAATACGAAAACCAAAACAAATGAAAGGCTAGTAAAACTTGCAACCTGAACTCAACTGAGTGGATAACAAAAAAAACCAACCTTTTCCATATAACTTAATTAAGACTCAAATCTCAAAACTATTTTTTTTAAATGCTAGACATATAATCCAAAATTACCAAGCATACAAAGAACCAGAGAAATCTCAATTTGCATGTGAAAGCACAAAAAACAGATGCAAAAGCCAAGATGACACAGATTTAGGAATTCATTAGACAAAGATTTTACAAAGTAGCTACTATAAAAATGCTCCAAGAAGTGAAGGTGAACACCCTAGAAAGGTATAAAAAGATATAAAGTCCCAGTAAAGAAATAGAAGACATAAAGAAATAAATGGAAATTTTAGAAGTGAAAAATACAATAACAGAAGTTTTAAGTTTCACTGGTTAAGGTCAATAGAAGAATGGAAATGTTAAATCAAAGAGTCAGTATAAATTTATAGAAAGTACCCAATCTGAAAACAGAAAATTTTTATAAATGAACACAGACTCCAGGTACCAATGGGACAATACATCTAAATTTTGACACAAAAAGTCTAAATTTGTGTCATTATATTAAAAAAAAAAAAAAAAAAAGGAAAGGAAAAAGTTTAGGACAGAAAAAATTTCGAAAAATGACTAAAACTGCTCAAATATTGTGAAAGAGGTAAAACAACAGATTGACCTCATTCACTCCAAACACTTCATGACCAAACTGCTTAAAATTAAACCAAAAGAAAAAAATGCTTAAAAACAGCCAGAGAAAAATGACACATCATAGGGTAAAAACAATTCAACTGACTGTGGACTTCTCATTAGAAATTACTAAGGACAGCAAGGAATAGAAAAATAATTTTTAAATACTGAAATTAAAGAACTGTCAATCCAGAATTCTATATCCAGAGAAAATATCCTTCAAAGATAAAGATGTTCTCAGTCATTACTTTGCTAGACTCTGGTATGGCCCTGTTCTCTCTGAGCTATGGCTGTTGCCATGCTTCCTGACTTTGGCCCCCTCCCCTATCTTGGGGAGGTGAATCTTCTCTTTCTCGAATTTACTTTTAAATAAACTATATTTTCTAGTCTAATTTCTGTGCAATTCTTTGTATCTTTCATGCGGCATCGGATTGCTGCCTAGACACCCACCCACACCCCCAGCGGGCCTGACCTACCATTCTGGAGGCCCCCCTGGGAGAGTATGTCCATAACATTTTTGGCGGTCTCACTGAGATACTCCACTCTCTCCTCTCTCATTCTCCCCTTCCACTAAGACCTGCTGCGCTCTCTCTCTCTCTCCTTTTCAAAAGCCCTTAAATATACTCATTTCATGGCCTTTCGAGGTCACACTTGCCTGAGTGTCAGCCCTCTTTCCAATCTGTGAAAGATGAGCTACAGCGAATGGAGCCTGCATTGCTTCAGACTTTCTTGCTAGAAAGCACCACCTTCACCCACCACCTGAGAGTATGAGATGCTAATGTCCGGTGACCTCAAAATCTTTGAGCCAAAATTCCCCTACCCAAAAGCCCTTAAATATACCCATTAGGTAGCCCTTTGAGGCCACAATTGCCTCTGAGTGTCGACCCCCTTCTCCAGTCTGTGAAAGGTGAATAATAAACTTTACTTCTTTCTACTTTCAAAAATAAAAAAAAAGGATGTTCTCAGATGAACGAAAATTAATACTATGGGTTATCAGCAGACCTGCTCTTAAAGAATTGCCAAAGAACCCCACATCTTTATAATAAAAATTCTTAAAAATAATAATAAAAAAATAAAACTGCTTACAAGAAACTTAAAAAAAAATTATTGAAATAAAGCAAAAGGATACTGAATCTCCAAATATACTCACAATCAGGAGGACTTCTAAAAAATAGGCTTCTTTTTCCTTTTTTTTTTTTTTTAAAGATGTGGGGTAAAATTCAGGGTTAGGTACCTATGTGGTCATCACACAGGTGAAATTTGGACCTCCCTTTGGTCCCCACTTTGCCTGGTTTGAGATTATTAATGTATGCCTTCTCAAAAAATTAAGCTTCTAAATGAATGGATCACATGCACCATAACTAAAAATAATAAACCTGTATTTAAAATTTTTAAAAATTAAAAAAAAAAAAAATTGCCAAAGAAAGTTCTTCTGAAAAAAGGGGAAATTCTAAGGCCAGGCATGGTGGTTCATGCCTATAATCTCAGCACTTTGGGAGGCTGAGGTGAGAGGATTGTGTGAGCTCACGGGTTCAAGACCAGCCCGGACAACTTGGTGAGAACTCACCTCTACAATAAATTTTTAAAAATTAGCCAGGTGTGGTAACGCGTGCCTGCAGTTCCAGCTACTTGGAAGGCTGAGGCAGAGGATCACCTGAGCCCAGCAGGTTGAGGCTGCGGTGACCGTCAGAGTGCCTCTGCACTCCAGCCTGGGCAACAGAGTGAGACTCCAACTCAAAAAAAAAAGGGGGGAGGGATTATAACAGAGGGAAATTTGGAATAACAGAAATGAAGGAAAAGCAATAGAAATCTAAGTAAATATAACAGAATAATCTCCTCTTGAGTTCTTTAAAATATGCCTGACCAAAGTTAAAAGCAAAAATTAAAATACTGAAGGGAATTTCAGCATATATAGATATAACTCGTAAGACTACTACAACAAAAAAGATGGAATAGTAAAAGGACTTTTATGATGGTGGTTAGGTTTCTGCATTTTACTTGAAGTGGTACTATAACATTTATAATACATAATGTTGTATATTATATTTACTATTTTAAATATGCTAAATATGCAATATTCAATATAATAATTCTAAGTAAACTGTAAAAAGTTAGGTAGACATATTGTAAACCCTAGAATAACCACTTTAAAAACTTTACAGAGACATAATAAAAAGCAAAAAATAAAATGGAATACCAAAACGTTAAGATAATCCAAAAATAGGTAGAAAAGAGAAATAGAAGAGCAAAAACGGAAGAAAAACATAAAACAAATAATAAAATATTTGACCTAAATCCAAATTTATCAGTGATTACATTAAATATAGACGGCCTAAACACATCACTGAAAAGACAGAAAATTAGCAAAATGAATATGATTCTACAAGAAGTTCACTTCAAAAATAATGATATATGTAAGTTAAAAGCAAAGGGTTGGGAAAAGCAATACCATGCAAACACTAACCAAAAGAAAGCTGGAGTATCCATAGCAATGTAGACTTCTGAGCAAAGAAAATCACCAGAGATAAAGAGACAATATATAATCATGAAAGAGTCAATTTACAAAGACTTTCTAAATGTGTATGTGATACAGAGACCCTCTAATGTCTGTTCATATCGTCACAGCCCCTAGAGAAGGGCGTGGCCAGGACACAAGTGCTCCTGTACATTTCTGAATAATATTCCTGAGAGCTAATGAAAAGTGTGCTTCTCCTTATCTCCTATGCACTCCCAGTAAGTAGCTTCAGGGGATCCTTGACTTCCCCGTAGTCTATACCCCATCAACTAAAAGATGCAAGTCTCCTTTTACTCCCTTCTTCTGAGTGGTTATGAGTTTGAACAATATAGTATCAATGTAATCTTAAGCCTTGTGAGTTATATAACTTTTGTATCAATGTAATCCTAAGCTTTGTGATTTGTATAACTTTTGCGTAATGCATGATGTCTTAGGCCCTTTACTCTATGGCAAGCTTCACTGCCGCTTCTGCCAGGCCCTGCTGATAAAAGCTATGAGACACCTCTGATACCTGGCACCAGGAAGTCTGGACAGAAAAACGTCACTATCAATAAATGTGGCTGAAACTCAAGTTCTATACAACACTCTGCTGGTCACGTGGCTAATGTGTAGGTACTAACAACTCTGGACTATAAAAGTGAACCATAAAAGCCTACAGGGTAAGCAGAACCATTTTGAAAGACCTTGAGTCTGGCTCTGCTCCCTGGATTCGAACTCAGAAATAAACTTCTTTCCACCAGTTCTCTGCCCCTTTGATTTACTGGTATCACGAGGAGCAGCCGAGCATTACTCAGTCCATAACATATGCATCCAAAAAAGATCATCAGAATACATGAAATAAAAATTAATGAACTGAAAGGAGAAATAGACAGATCCATAGTTAAAACTGAAGACTTCATTCCTGTCTCAAAGAAATAAGTACACAGAAAATCAGCAAAAATATATTAGACTAAACAGCACCACTGTAGTGTAATTCAAAAATATATTTGATTGTAATACTATGGTTTACAACAAGAAATACACATATTTAAGTCCTCATCCCTGGTTCCTGTTCAAAGCTCCTAAAACCCTTGTAAATTCTCAAGTGATGACAGTTATGGAATCATCTTTTGTTATATATTTGGTTTTATCCTCAGTGAAATAGCTGCAGATAGATAAAGGTAATAGGGAGTCGAATTTATTATTCATAACAAGACCCTTTCACCCACATCTGGGTTTTGGTTGATGAGATGACTTTTGGAAAGCCCCTAAGGATGGAAGGCTGGCTGCCAGGAGAACCAGCCCAGTAATTAGAGGACTGAACCTTTCAGTTCCACCCCACAGGCTCTGGGGAGGGGAGAGGTGCTAGAGGTTGAGGTGATCATCAAAGGCCAATGATTTAATCAATCATGCCTTAATGAAGCCTCTGTAAAAATCCAAATAGACAAGAGTTGAAGACTGGTAAACATATCCATGTACTGGGAGAGTAGCATACCCCAACTCTATGGGGACACTACTGCTCTGAGGAACCTTCTAGATCTTCCTGTTTATCTGCATCCTTTATCATATCCTTTATTATATAATAAACCAGTAAGCATAAGTAAAGTGTTTCCCTGAATTCTGTGAGCCATTCTAGCAGATCCCAATTCTCTGTCATTTTCCAGAAGTATTGAGTAGAGTAGTAAGAAGGAACAGTTTCTGGTCAGGCACGGAGGCTCATGTCTGTAATCCCAACAATTTGGGAAGCTGAGGCAAGAGGATTGCCTGAGCCCAGGGGTTCGAGACCAGCCTGGTCAACATGGCGAGACCTCCTCTCTACAGTAAATCAAAAAATTAGCCAGCTGTGGTAGCCCACGCCTGTTGTAGTTCCAACTACTTTGAAGGCTGAGGCAGAAGGATCGCCTAAGCCCAGCAGGTCGAAGCTGCAGTGGCCATGAGCATGCCACTGCACTCCAGCCTGGGTGAGAGTGAGACTCCGATTCAAAAAAAAAAGAGTTTCTGTTTTCCTATCCTACTTTTGGTGTCAGAGAATTGGTATTTATCTCCAGTTCCTGGCAGAGCTTAGAGTTTCCTAAGTGATATGCTGCCTTTGTTATGTTGATGATGTGGCTCCAAGCTTCAGGATGGGGCTGTCACTTGAAAGCAGATAATTATAGGGGTAGAACTTTTATCTCCACCTCCTGACCTCCAGAAAGAGAGAGGCTAGAGATTAAGTTCAATTGTGTGGTCAATGATTTAATCAACTATGCCTATGCAATGAACTGTTGATATTAAAAACTCTGAACAAGGCTCAGAGAACTTCCTCATTGGTGAACATACTACCAAAAGGGTAGTGTATCCTGACTCCGTGAGGATAGAAGCTTCTGTGTTTGATATTTTTACAGACCTACCTTATATTCCTCTTCATCTAGCTGTTCATTCATATCCTTTATAATAAAAGGGTAATTGTAAGTATATCATTTTCATGAGTTCTGTGAGTCATTCTAGCAAATTACTGAATCTAAGAGTATTGTGAGAAGTCCCCTATTTGGACCCAACCAGGGAAAATCTGGGTGGTGACTTGGAGACACCCAGGACTTGTGGCTGAAATGGGAGCAGCCTTGTGAGACTGAGCCCTGTAACCTGTGGAGTGTGCACTAACTCTAAGCAGTTAGTGCCAGAGGTGAATTGAATTACAGGACACCCAGATGATGTCAGAGAATTGAATCAGAATACAAACATCAAACAACTGGAACTAACATGTAAAGCACACTCCACTCAACAAAAGTAGAATATACATTAAAGTTCACATGGAACACACACCAAGAGGCCATATAATATCTCAATGCACAAAGCAAATCTTAACAAATTTAAAACAACTGAAATCAGTCAGGCACAGTGGCTCAAGCCTGTAATTCCACCCAACGCTTTGGGATGCCAAGGCAGGAAGTAGCTTGAAGCCAGGAGTTTGAGATCAGCCTGGGCAACACAGAGAGACTTCATCTCTACAAAAAAATGAGCCAAGCGTGGTGGGGTGTGCCTATAGTGCTACTTGGGAGGCTGAGGTGGAAGGATCCATTGAACCTAGGAGTTCGAAGTTACAGTGAGCTATGATCATGCCACTGCACTCCAGCCTGGGCAACAGAGTGAGACCCTGTCTCAAAAATAAAAATAAAAGAGCTAAAGTCATACATAGTATCTTCTCTGATAATAATGGTATTATGGTAGAAATCTGTAATAGAAAGATAATAAGAAACTCTATAAATACTTGGAAATTAATACAAACATCAAACAACTGAGCCAGGTGCCTGCTTTTATAAAAGACATTTTATTAGAACAAGGGCATGCTGATTCTTTTATATGTCCATGGTTGCTTTTACACTACTAGGAAAGAGTTAAGCAGTTGCAAAAGCAAATGTATGGCACTCAGGCCTAACATATTTACTAGGTGAACCTTTAAGAAAGTTTGTCTGGATTGACTGAGCCCCGGGTTCGAGACCCACCTGGGCAACTTGGCGAGACCTCATTTCTACAATAAATCAAAAATTAGCTGGGCATGGTAGCGCACGCCTGTAGTTCCAGCTACTTGGAAGACTGAGGCAGAAGGATCACCTGAGCCCAGCAGGTCGAGGCACTCCAGTCTAGGCCACAGAGTGAGACTCCAACTCAAAAAAAAAAAGTTTGTCGGCCAGGCTCAGTGCCTCAGCCCCTAATCCCAGCACTTTGGGAGGCCGAGGCAAGTGGGTTGCCTGAGCCCGCGAGTTTGACAACAGCCTAGGCAACTTGGTGAGACCTCATCTCTACAATAAAGTAAAAAATTAGCCGGGCGTGGTAGCATGCACCTACAGTTTCGGTTTCTGGGAAGGCTGAAGCGGAAGGATCGCCGGAGCCCAGGCGGTCAACGCTGGAGTGGCCGTGAGTGTGCCACGGCACTCCAGCCTCAGCGACAGAATGAGACTCCAATTCAAAAAAAAAAAAAAGAAAGTTTGTCAATGCCTCTTTTATTTTATTTTATTTTATTTATTTTTTTAATTTATTTTCTTTTTTGAGTTGGAATCTCACTCGGTCACCCAGACTGGAGTGCAGTGGCCGCTCCCGGCCACCGCAGCCTCGACTTGCTGGGCTCCGGCGATCCTTCCGCCTGAGCCTTCCAAGTAGCTGGAACTACAGGCGCGCGCTACCACGCCCGGTTGATTTTTGATTTATTGTAGAGATGAGGTCTTGCCAAGTTGCCCAGGCGGGTCTCGAACCCGCGGGCTCGGGCAATTCACTCACCTCCGCCTCCCAAAGCACAGGATTACAGGCTGAGCCACCTAGCCCAGCCAATGCCTGTTTTAAATAATCCATGCTGAAAGAGAAAGTCTCCGGGCAAACTAGAAAATATTTTAAATTGAACAAAAACTAATACAAAATATAAAAATTTATGGAATACGTTTAAAACAGTGGTTAGAGAAGAAACTATAGCATTAAAAGCTTATATTTAAAATGATAACATTTCAAATTAAATACCTAAGCTTCCACTTTTAAAAAGATAGAAAAAGCACTGAAACCAAATCAAGTAGAAGGAAACAGTAAAGAGCAATAATGATGATGAAATTAAAACCAGAAAAATAATAGAGAAAAATCAATGAAACCAAAAGTTGACTCTTTGTAAAGATCAATAAAACTTATAAGCATTTAGAAAAACTGGGAAAAGAAAAAAGAGAGAATACACAAATTTTCAACATTAGTACTGAAACAGGGTTATCACTATAGTCTCCACAGACATTAAATGCATGATAAGATGATATTATGAACAGCACTATACACAGAAAGTAGACAACAATGGACCAAATCCTCAAAAACCACCAACTACCACAATTCTAATCTATGATTAAAATAATAGCCTTAATAGTTCTAATAAAGACATTGAAGCCATGATTTAAGACTTTTCCACAAAAAAACTCAGGGTCTAGATTTTTTTCAATGGCAAATTCTACTAACATTTAAAGAAAAAAAATGAAGCAAATTTACACAATCTCTTCTAGAAATAGAAAAGAAGGAAACACTTCCCAATTTATGAATTGAGCATTAACTTGATAATACATATCCCTCATAAAAACAGACATGAAAATCCTTCAACAAATATTTGCAAACTGAATCTAGCAATACATAAGAAGAACACGGCCTGGCGCAGTGGCTCACGGCTATAATCCCAGCTCTTTGGGAAGCCAAGGTGAGAGGACTGCTTGAGCACACGGGTTTGAGACCAGCCTGGGCAACTTGGCAAGACCTCATCTTTTCAATTAAAAAAAAAAATTAGCCAGGTGTTGTGGCATGTGTCTGTAGTTCCAGATTGAAGCAGAAGGATCAACTGAGCCCAGCAGGTGGAGGCTGTGGTGGCCATGACCATGTCACTACACTCCAGACTGGGCAACAGAGTGAGACTCCAACTCAAAACAAACAAACAAAAAAGAGGCATACACTACCACACGGTATGATTTATCCTAGGGATGTCAAGGCTGATTCAATATTCAAAAGTCAATTCATGTAGTGCATCAGATTAACAGTACAAAAAAGAAAACCACATGATCTATTATTTGATGCAGGAGAAGCATATGACAAAATTCAATATTCATTCATGATATAAACTCTCAGCAAACTAGGAACATAAAAAACTCTCTCAACCTGATAAAGGGCATCTAAAAAAAAAACTCCCACAAAGTGATTGATAGTTTTAACACAATTCCAATAGAAACGCAAGCAGAATGTTTTATATAGATAAAATGTATGTGACTAGTCAAAAAAATACCCAAAATATTTATGAAAAACAATAAAGTTGGAGGAAACACTACATGATTTTTAAGACTTAACTATATAAACTACAGTATCAAAACAGTGAGCTATTAGCAAAGAAATATAAGTATAGACACATGAAACAGAATAGAGTTCAGAAATAGACCCACACAAACATGGCCAATTAATTTTTAAGCTCCTTTTAAAATTTGCATAAAATGCACATATCACAAAATTCACCATTGAAAAAATTACAATTCAGTTGTTTGTAGTATGTTTACCATAACCACTATCTAATCCCAGAACATTTTCACCATCCCAAAAAGAAACTCCATAGCCATTAGCAGTCACTCCCTAGTCCCTCCTTCTCCCAGTCCCTGGCAATTATAAAATCTTTCTTTTTATTTTTTTTTTAAAGTAGGATTTATTGAGAAGATGGAAACACTCCCATAGTAGGAGGGAACCCAAGGGGGCTGCCCAAAATCTTCCTGTCTTTATAGATTTGCCTATTCTGGGCCAACTGATATTTAACAAAGGTGTGAAAGCAATTAAATATAGAAAAGACAGTCCTTCCAACATATGGTATTGGAACAATTGTATAAACATTCGTAAAAAAACTGAACTTCACAGCCTGAGCAACATGGTGAGACCCTGTCTCTACAATAAAAATTAAAATTAAAAAATTAGCTAGGCCGGGCTCGGTGGCTCAGCCTGTAATCCCGCGCCTTGGGAGGCTGAGGTGAGTGGATCGCCTGAGCCCGCGGGTTCGAGACCCGCCTGGGCAGGCGAAACCTCATCTCTACAATAAAATAAAAAAAATTAGCCGGGCGTG
>CAUYQG010261260.1:0-27085 GCA_963574415.1 Tarsius wallacei | reverse complement strand
CAAAAGGATTAATACATCAATAAGAAATATCCATCCTAAACATAAATGACCCCAACACAGGAGCACCAACTTTTGTAAAGCAGCTTCTAGTCAAACTTAAAAAAGACATTGACTCTAACACTATCATAGCTGGGGACTTTATCACCCTAATCACTACCCTAGAAAGATCATCAATGCAAAAATTACCAAGGAGATCTGGAACCTCAATGTGATCTTTCCATTTTCTTCATATGTGTTTGTAGCGATATGAAATCCCCTCTTACTATTGCTTTCATGGCATCCCAGAAATTTGCTAAGATTTTTCTTTATTTTCATTTGTTTCCAGGAATCTTTCATTTTCTTCTTTGATCTCAGTGTTTACCCAGTCATTGTTCAGCATCATGCTGTTTAGTATCCATGTCTTTGTTGGCCTTGGGGAAATTTTGTTGGTGTTGAAATTTATTTTTATTCCACTGTGGTCTGAGAAGGTCCATGGCAAGATTTCAATCTTATGAAATTTGTTTATGTTTAATTTATGGCCAATGATGTGGCCGAACTTGGAGTGCATTCCATGTGATGATTAGTAGAATGTATATTCTGTGGCTGTTTGTTTGGGTGTTCTGTAGGTATCAATTAAGTCCATTTGTTCAAGAGTCTCATTGAGGTTCTGGGTCTCCTTGCTGATTTTTTGTCTTGATGATCTGTCTAGGGTTGTGAGTGGGATATTAAAGTCCCCAGCTATGATAGTGTTAGAGTAAATCTCTTTTTAAAGTTTGCCTAGAAGTTACTTTATTAACATTGGTGCTCCTCTGTTAAGTGCATATATGTTTAAGAGGGATAGTTCTCCTTGATGGATTGAACCTTTTATCATTATACAATGATCTTCTTCAACTTTTTTGATTTTTCATAGCTTAAACGGTATTTTGTCTGAGATTAAGATTGCAAGCTCAGTTTTCGTTAGTGTTCCATTCACCTGAAAATTTGTTTCCCATCCTCTTACTTTGAGTCTATGAGTGTTCTTTCTGGTGAGATGAGTCTCTTGGAGACAATATATTGTGGCCTCATGATATTTTATCCATTTTGCCATTCTATGCCTTTTCAGTGGTGCAGTTAGTCCATTCACATTCAGGCTAATTATTGAAATGTGAGGGTTTATCTTTGTTATGATGTTCTTATAGAGTTGTTGTTGTACTTGTTTGTTTGTTGTCTTTCTTTTGGTTTTGGGTTGGTTTGTGTGTGTTTTTAATCTTTTTCCTGTACTCTTGTGTAGAGCACAGGAGTCTGTGTGAGACCTATATTCTTCTGTGTTTAATACTTTCTTAAGAGTTTTTTATAGAGGTGGTCTGTAGGCAACATAAATTCTTAGGGATTGGATGTGTGGGCAAGATTTTAATTCTTTCTCACTGATGAAGTTTAGCTTGGCTGGCTAGGTTATTCTTGGTTGAAATTGTTTATCTTTGAATACTTTGAATACTGGACTCCAAGCTCTCCTAGTCTGAAGTGTTCCTGCAGGTGAGTCTGCTGCTATTCTGATTGGTCTTCCCTGGTAGGTAGTCTGACCTTTTTCTCTTGCTACTTTTTGGATTTTTTCTTTTATACTTATTTTGTTTGGGTGAATTATTATGTGCCTAAGAGTTGATCTTCTCATGTATTGTCTTGCTGTTGTTCTCTGAATTTCTTGTGTTTGAATTTTCACATCACTGATGAGGTGAAAATTTTCTTGAATAATTTCGTGGAATGTTCATTCAGGGTCATCCCTGTCTCTCTTTCTGCCTCAGGAAGTCTAATTACTCTTGGGTTTGTTCTCTTGTAGTAATAGCTCATCCTTTGAAGGCTTTGTTCTGTGTTTTATGCTTATTTTCTATATTTTTGACAGTTTGGTTTAGATCTATATTTTGGTTTTTACATTCTCAGATTCTGTCTTCTGCTTGGCTAATTCTGCTTTCCATGCTTATTAGTTTGTTATTTATTTCAATCACATAATTCCTTACTGCTGCTATATCAGGTATCAACTCCTTTCTATTTTCTTGTTGTCTCTCCTATTCTCTCTATTAATGTCTTGATATCTGGTTTGTAGTATGTGACCATCATTCTGGGGGTTCTTCATTGTTTGTTTCTGAAGTCTGTTTTCTCAATATTTGATCTCCCAGGGGTCTGTGTGAGACCTATATTCTTCTTTTGATTTTTCTTCATTTGTGTAGATTTACCTTCTCACTCTTTCCTCCTTTTTCCTCTGTCATCTTTAAATCTCTTGTTCAGGGATGGCCGGGTTGCTTTTGTTTCTGTTTTCTCAATTTCCTATTCTTCCTTATGTGAATCCTCTGGCTTTGTTCAATTCTGAAGCTGGACTGTAGGTTGGGGGTTATACCTTTTGCAGTTTTGAGATTTATTTGAGGGGGGAGCTATGATTCAAAATTTATCTGTAGATGCCAGTATTCACTGATCTACAGATAAATTTTGGGGAAAGAAAAGGGAAAGAAATGGAACAGGGAGGGGGGAAGCAAAAGGTGGAGACAGAGGAGAGTAAAAGGGAAAACAGACAAAGATATCCACTATTAAGTGAAAATGGACCTGAAGACAGATAAGAGTAAGAGAAAACAAAAACAAAAAGAATCAAACAAACAAACAAAAAACCAACAGCAACAACAACAAACAAACTAGGACATACAATTATACAGACACACAGGTGACCAACCTCCTTAAGATGTACTATTCTCAGCCGGGCTTGGTGGCTCAGCCTGTAATCCTGCACTTGGGAGGCTGAGGTGAGTGGATTGCCTGAGCTCATGGGTTCGAGACTCTCCTGGGCAACTTGCCGAGACCTCATCTCTACAATAAATCAAAAGAATTAGCTGGGTGTGGTAGCGTGCACCTGTAGTTCCAGCTACTTGGAAGGCAGAGGTGGAAGGATCTCCGGAGTCCAGCAGGTAGAGGCTGCGGTGGCCGGGAGCGGCCACTGCACTCCAGTCTGAGCAACAGAGTGAGACTCTGACTCAAAAAAAAAATGTACTATTCCCTTACACAAATATGAGGTCTTAGCTCCCAAGTTGGAGGTTGGGCAGAGCTGGGTGGGTGAAACACTGCAGGTCTCTGCCTGGTCACAGAGCTCCAGATGATCTCAGGTTCTACTGCAGCCAGGTCCAGCTGGGGGAGGTGGGGTGTGAGACAGCCGGGTGTGTAGGTCAGAGTGTCACATGCAGCTTGGGCCTCTTTTTCTTTCTTTGTTCTTAGTCGCAAGTTGGAAGCTGCGCAGAGCTGGATGGAGCTCATGGGGCAATGCAGGTCTCTGCCTGGTCTGGAGCTCCAGTTGTTCTCTGGTCCCGCTATGGTCAGGGGAGAGTTGGAGGAGGTGGGGTATGAGACTGATATTTTTCAAAGAATAGTTACAAATAAGGAAAATAAGCGAACAAAAAAATTTTGCTAAGGCCAGATTGTTAAACAGGTCAAATACCAAGAATGCTGATTCACTAAATGCGAACACCTGTTACAATATAACCAAAAATAATTCATATTCACCAATACACTAAAAATACTAATAAAGTAAAAAAAGTAGTAATAAAAATAAGCATTACAAGTTATGTTTATGGAATATTGGGAAAATATGCTAAAATGACAGAAGCAGATGCAATCTTATTTTGTGAAAAATGTCATAAATCACTTAGAAGAATAGATCTTTTCTATTCTTAGACATCAGATTTTTCTATTAAACACAAAAGAAAAAACCTAAGAAATATTTCAGCCTATCTTTTGGGCTCATCTCTTGGTTACTTATCTATGAAGAAGGAATTGTGGCCAATCTGATTTGTCAGCACTTGAAAAGTTTTATGAGATTACTTTTCACTCATGATTGGGGATTTGTAACTTAAAATTAATAATTCTCAGTGTACCATCTGTGTTTTGTTTCTCATTACTAGTTTTTAAACTAAACAGATCAGGATATGTGTCTCTGGGTCAGACTAAGACAGAATCATCTCTCTTTTCTATCTTTTCTCTAATAGTCAGATGAGTCAGTTAAGATTTGGAGGGAGTAAAGTAAAAATCCAGCACCTAGATCGTCCACCCTAAACAAATTAGAGAAGAGAACACTTCCACACTGTTGGTGGGATTGTAAACTAGAACAACCTCTGTGGAAAATAGTGTGGTGATTCCTAAAAGACTAAAAAATAGACCTTCCATATGATTCAGCAATCCCCATTCTGGGAATATACACAGAGGAAATCAAATCACTCTATGAAAAAGATACCTGCAAATGCATGTTTATTGCCACATTATTCACAATAGCAAAAATGTGGAACCAACCATGCTGCCCATCGAAAATGGACTGGATAAATAAAAAAGAGGGATACATTTATATGATGGAATGTTATCAGCCATAAACAAGGACAAAATTATGAACTTTGCATCAACCTGGATGGACTTAGAGTCTATAATAGTCAATGATCTATCACAGAAACAAAGAGTGGAGTACCACATGTTCTCACTCATAAGAGGACCCTGAACAGTTATCATAATGCTATAAGAAAGCGATTGACAATAGTGGGAAAGGGTGGGGTGTGGGTGGCAGGGCACACTTCATCAATTAGAATAGTGATTTCAAACCAGGTGCAGTATGTACCAAAGTGAGGCCCGAACTTTACCTGTACAGTGACCATTTGTATACCTAACCCTGAATTTTACTCCACATCTCTAAAATAAGAATAAAAATAAAAATCTCTAATCCAACTTTCCCAGAAGTACAATATTAACAGTCATTAAATTCTTGCTAGTTTTTGTTTTATTTAGTTAAAATAGGAATTAATGTTTATTTGCATACTGCACTTTATTTTTTGACTAAATTTTAAAAGGTGTATTATTCATCACAATAATCCCATATTGCTTTATCTTAAAATAAGAAAAATCTATAAACTACTAGTAAATATTTACCACATTACTTATATTTACATAAATATTAAATAACTTTTAAGGCTATGCCAAAAAAGTAATAATAAGTGGAAACAAAAGTTTTCATAGATTCTTAGAAATAAAATTATGGATACGGACATTATAGCATAATTTAATCACATTTTGAATGAAATATAAAATTCTGTGTTTTTTATTCAATTAAATCATGAAAAAGTATTACATAATACTAGGAGAAAATCCACGAAGAGCAATATTTGTGTTATAAGTACATGAATACGGAAAGAAGCTTACACTCACAAAAAATAATACTGAATTACAAAACAAAAATACACAACTATTGTTTTTGTTTCTGTTATCAAATCTCCTTTGTTTTCTAACTTTACTAATGAGGTTATCAATAGCCTTACATTACTATCCTAATTCAGTTGTCCAAAATTGTCAATGCAGGATGACAAAAAGCAAATTGTGCCATTTTTATGGAACTCAACATACCTCAGTAAATTTCTCATTTTCAATGCCCTCTTTTATTCGATTTTTATTTTTAACCCTTCATATACATGTTTTTTTACCTTATGTAAATATATATATATATATTACCTTTTTTATCTATAGCTTTTGAGGTGACTATATATATGTACGTTGATAGTTTCATAGCAAGTCCTTTGATTTTCAATTTATTCTGAATAAATATTTTCACTAGTATTTTTTGTAGTAACTTTTCAAGAATATTATAATACTTATTAAAGACATAATACAGTTAACTTCCATCTAAACCCCTTTGGATGTTTTGAAGGCAATTCACTGTTATTCTCTGTTGATATTGCCATTATAATTTGCATTAAGTGACATTTTGAATGCAATATACAAATGTTTGTGCCTTTAAAGTTTCTCATGCATTTTTCATGCTCAAGTTTTGTTAGATGTCTTTCTATTCATTCAGTTTTTGAGTTCCTGGAAACAATACAGGGGGATTTATTAGTTGTAGTATATTAGTGTTTGCTTCATCTTGTAGAGCTTTGTTGGATAAATATATGTTTAAAAAATTATAGTTGATTGTTAGCATTTTCTAAGCCAAGTTTAAAGACAAAAGTTCATGTTATTACTATGACTATGAATATACCCAATCATGTATATATAATTAGCATGATAGTTATTGACTGAAATAATGATACTAAAGCATTTAACTTATATTATTTTTTCCCAAATGATATTTTTATCTCCAAGTATTTGAGTTAGTCTATCCCTCAAGTTTTACTATATGCACTGCTATAGTCTTAATGTTTATGCTTCCAAATTTACATGTTAACTCCAGATCATGGAGGTGGAGCCTTCAGGAATGATGACAATGACCTTATAAAAGATGACTCAGAAAAACTCATCATTTTTACGTGACGCAGCTAGAAGGAAACATCTATAGTCCAGAAAAGAGGGCTCTCATCAGACAATAGATAAGTTAGTGTTCCGAATCTGAACATCCCAGCCTACTGAACTGCAAGAAAGAAATTTCTGTTGATTACAAAGTACTCAATCTATGGTATTTTGTTATAGCTGCCCAAATAGACTAAGACATAATAAGAAGTGCAATACATTCTCTGCCTGTCTGTTTTGCCATCAGATTTAAATAAAAGAAACATAATACAGTAGTTTAAACAGCATAAGTCTTCATTTACTGTCTGAAATAATGCTTCACCCCAGGCACTGAAGAGCAGAACATTTTTCTCTCTTCCCCTGACAAGACTGTAACTGAAGTGAAGAATTAAGTGCATTGATTAGAAGACAGAAACAAAGCAGCAATACTAAAAAGTTGCTGGGGGTGGACTTTGACTGATCTGTTATTTTGAATCTCCTTCCTCTTTCTCTCATGAGTTGATTTACCCTCAACACACTTCCCCAGGTTTTACACTTCTTTTTGTAACGCATTCTTCCATGCCAGAATCATTTGGCCTCAATATATCTATAGAGTGAATCAGAGATAAAATTTTGACTATTGGCACAGCAGAGCTCAGAAATTAGATTGTATGAATGTAAACTTTCAAGATACCTTCACATCACATATCTACATAACATGAGTCATAAGCAATGCTTTTTCTCCAGTAATAACATCTGAGCTATACAAATAAGCACAAAAGTTTCTACAACATTAATTCTTGTGTATGCAAGGAGGAAGTAATTTCTTAACTTTTGATGGTAAAAGTTTTACTTTTGTTATACAAAAGCTGAATGCCATACTTTATTTGGAGAATTCCTTATTTTTTGTTTCTTGTTTCGATCAAAATCCTACCTCACCCCCATAGAAAATCAATATTGCTTGATAATCACTTCTCCTTCTCTATCAATTAAAATTAAGAGTGAAAATAATGCTGTAGTGTTCATAAATTATTCTAAGTGTTTTATTTATTTAAAATTATTCTTTGAAATAATCCTATGGGATTACCACTGTATTTCTGTTTTACAGATGAGAAGTCTGAGGTACAGAAAGATTAAGAAACTTGCAGAAGTTCACACAGCTTTTTTTTTATTATAAAGATGTGGGATATAATTCAGTGTTAGGTATACAAACGTTGATTATGCAGGTACCTTTGTTGATGATATATGCCCCTCCCTCCCCTAGCAGTTTCCCTTAGTGTGGTAGATGGGCAGTGCAACATCAGAGTAATGGTCTTATGCATACCATTGTGCAGCCTTTGAGGGCTACAAATGCTTAAATGGGTGATTAAACATATTTCCTTGTGGCTTTGACCAAGAAACTGGTGACAGAAGCAGGAAGAAACTGAAATACTGACAGCTTCTCTCTCTCTCTTTCTCTCTCTCTCTTTCTCTCTCTCTCTCTCTCTCTCTCTCTCTCTCTCTCCCCCCTCTCCGTGTGTGTGTGTGTGTGTGTGTGTGTGTGTGTGTGTGCGCGCGCTTGGTGATTGTAGTGATAATAACGATTACAGGGTAGGATTTGCAAAGCAGTGGTGCAAATTCTTAGCACTTGGTGGCAGGAAGAGATGCCCTCATCAGACCAGTCTTCAGCAACTAGATTAGCAAACCGTATTGACCCTGAAAATCTACTACTAAGTTAGCTCTTCTAAAGGTTTTGTCAGCTTCCTAATGTTTTTAATTTAGTAAAAAGTTTAATCAACCAAATCATCAGCCATTGTGGAATTATTACTTTCAACCAAGAATATTAACCAAAGTTCACTCAGAATTTTCAAGGTGACTACCTCAGAATGAAGTAAGCATCTTTGCATGTAGAAGTCAGACATTTTCCTCCAATTCTTTCTTCCAAATTGTGACTCTTTATTTGAACCAGGATGAATACTAAGCCTACATTTGTGCCACATACTTTATGTAGCCAGCTTCTTATTTTTAACAGTCGAGATGAGCTGGTAACAGCTGAACAGTCAGGTCTTAGACAAATTGTCCAACCATGACAATTGTCAAATCATGACAAGTTGTCAATCAACTGAGACAATATGCCCAAATCAAGGTAACAGTCAAGGCTTTCATTGTTTCTTGCAATAGTGTAAGCCAGACACTAAGCGAGAAAAGGCATTGATTCCCCAATAGTTTCATTTTTCACCACAAATCTGTACCAGGCAAAGGTCATATGTATCATTGCAAACAGGGAGAATTGCATCACTGTCAAGGGATCTCTGAACAACTGCCTCCTCGGCAGTTTGTTGACACTGAGGAAAGAGAAAGGGAGGGGAGATGAGCTTGAAATTGAAAAGTACTGAGACACATGGGAGTCAATTGCCCTCACAGCTCCTTCTCCTAAGGCCTTGGCAGTGGTGCTTAGGGAGGGCCTCCACGGAGGTACCCTTGTTGAGAGGTCTCCAAATGGAGATTTTGGACTATAGAGATGGTTTCTACTTGCCTTGTATCCAACTCTGATTTAATTTAGGGCCAGAAGAATAGTGGCTTGATGTGTGAGTTTTAGATTTAAAAAAGTCATTGAGGGTATACTCATGGGATTGGTTCGTTTGCATAAGAAGTCATGCTCTTGGACAAATCCTTTTTCTATCTTTAAAGACTGGCTATACGTGAGAAAGACAACCTTTTGCAAGCCAGCAAGATTTTAAGATGTCAAAATATCATAAGCTACAGAAAATTTAAAAATATATATACATACAGCTTTAAAACTCCACAGTTAATTTTTTCACAATTCTGGAGAGTAGAAGTCCAAAATTAAGATGTGGTGGGGCTGGTTTCTTCTGGGGGCTTTCCTCCTTGACTTGTATATATCCACTGTCTCAGAGTCTTCACATAGTGTTATGGACTCAATTATGTCCTCCAATATTTATATGTTGAATTCCTAGGACCCAATGTGACTATATTTATAGATAAACATTTAGGGGAGTACTTAAGGTTAAATAATGTTTAAGAGATGGAGTTCCAATGATAGGACTAGAGTCCTTAAAAGAAGAAAAAGAGCCACCAGGAATGTCCTTTCGCAAGCACACAGAGAAGAAGCCATGTGAGGACACATAGAGAAGGTTGCTGTCTACAAGGCAAAATGAGGGACCTCACAAGAAACCCACTCTGATGGCATTTTGATCTTGGATTTTTAGTATCTAAAACAATGAGAAAGGCCATTATAATTGGTTAAGCCACCTGGTCTGTGCTATTCTGTTTTGTCAGCCTGAGCTGACTAATGCACATCTTCTTCCTTGTGAATATATCTGTGTCCTAATCTTTTCTCCTTATAAAGACATCAGTCATATTGAATCAGTTCTCAATCATGTGAATTTATTTTAAATTAATTATTTTATTAAACACCCTGTCTCCAAGTACAGTCACATTCAGAGCCACTGGGGTTAGGACTTCAACATATAAATTGTGGATGCACACAATTCAGTCCTTAGCATTAATAAAAAAAAAATCAAAAAATAATAGTAAAAGATTTGAGATTTGAGGGCTCTGAGACTCCATTTCCAATTTTTCTCTGAGATAGAGAACATCTTACTTTCAAAATTATAATTTGTTTTTCTAGTTTAAAAAATCTTTTTCTAATATGAAAACTCATTTTTTAAGTGTTTGCATAATATATTATCAAACTGATATATGTGACAATGTGAATGTGGAGAACATAGATAAATTAGCTGAGAAAATCAGTAAGGAGAGCATTTTATTTACAGTTTTTAGATACTTCAAATTATTCATATAACTATAGTTAGACATCTACTAATAAATACTCATGAAGGGGTAAGTGTGAGGAGAAAAGGCAATTGCATAAAACTATTTTAACACTTAATGTCTAAGATTTTTATGTATTTTGTATTCTTATTGTGAAAGTCACAATACTGTTAAGTCACAACACTGTTAATAAGAATGTTATATTTAGGTGGTCCAAACCTAATTTTTCAGACCAGACAGGAAGTGCTTTGGTTTGGGAAGGCATGCAGAGCTAACAAAGTTTGAAGTAAAACTCCAAAATTTATATAATCTTTCTGCATCTAATTTCTTCCCCTATTAAAAGTGAAAATTGATACCACTTAGAGTATACAAAATAGCCAATCACAGACACTAGTCATTACACTGGCATGAAATTTTGGAGAGCCTCTACTGTGACAAGCACTGATTAGTTATTATCTGGACCATGGAAATATTGGAGGAAAGAGGGTTACAGGTGAAATTCCACAGCAGCAGAAGATGCAGACAGTACTTAAGGGGTTGGGGCTATATAGCATCAACGTGGAACAGTAATGTTAATATTTTAACATCTAGTAATGCCAATATTAGATATTTAAATGTCTAGTTTCATCAACTTACTGGTTGCATATTAGCAACAATTAGTCTTCAAATTAATAGTGAACTTTTTTCCTCATTGGACATCATAAAGATGATGGTTAGCATAGGGCTATTGTGGAGAGGGGTCAATGGATTGTAACAAATAAGCTGAAAATTTTAAAAAAGATAATGAAGGCAGGGAAGATTCTTGACCCTAGAGGGGTCCATTAATGAGATGCTGGACAGATGGTCCCAGTGAATCAAGAGGGTGATATTTTTATGGGATATTTTCCAAGTAACCAGAACTTGTGCTACATACATATAAGTATGTATGTATACTTCAGCAAATAGTTCACTCTCCATATCAGAAGTTACTTCGTATATCACCTGTGCCCAGTTATCTTGAGAGACAAACATTCAGATATCACTAGTATAATCAAGCTTTCGTTTTCACATATTTGTGGAAAATGTTTATATCTTCATCTAAAAGATGATCACTTTACTAAAGGAAGATGACACCCAGCCTCTGTTTTTGATCTACCTGGAAAAACCGTGCAGTATATTAAAAATACTGGGGAAAAATAAACATTCAATGTTCCTTATTTTTAAATAAGGACTATATGTGTGCATATATATGTGCATGTGTATGGAAGTGAGAGACAAAATGCATATTATTTTATGTTGACTGCTAAATTGTTCACATGTAGTGATTTCAAATTCACTTCATGCAAAGAAAATCTACTATGGAATCATATATAAATAAATACATGCAGTTGAGATCATGTAGCTTAAAAAAAGTAAGCTAAGCAGAAAACCTAGAATTTGAACATATGCTTGATATCAGCATACATCTTTTAATTAATGTTCTATTATGATTTTGAGGTTTTAGTGTACCAGATGTAAGCTCCTTGATAGGATTTATCTATTTGTCTGAAAGACTTGAACAATGCTTGCATTTATAACAATCAACATGAAAATATATTAACTTAGCAGTAAAAGTAATAGCAATAACACCAACTGTCATTTATAGAATACCCATAAAATGAATATTTAGCTTGAAAGTTTGCATTTATTAGTTTAATCCAAAAAAATTTTACTATGTAATCATGCGTTCATTTGATAAATGCTTAAAATGAGACTCAAAGATAAAAGTCAGGTTGCTCAAGAATATGTGGACAATATTATGATTTATGTGTGTCTCTCTCCTAATTCAATTTTTTGTCCCTGTATTTAGCACCAGCACAAATATAGTGTAAAAACACAATAAAACCTTTTCCAATTGTTAGGTTTTCAAAGTTAAGTAAAGACACACTAGAAATTAGTTAAATAATATGTCTTATAATTTTACTATATGATTTCAACATTACAAATTACTTGACAAAAATACATAATAAAATATTAGAAGCTGAGGTCATGTACCCAGTACTCAACCATGCAGCTTAGTAGGAAGCAACTTAGTGATTTTGTATAGCAAACCATTTACATTATTTGAAAAATATATATATTTTATTCTTATCAAGACATGATTGTTTTTGTCATTGTACAGATTTTGTGTTATTTTACTCTGTAAGAATATAGCTAAGTTTATGGCTAAATTAATGTTTTTCAAATCTGTATGCTTTGTTGTTGTATATAGTAGAGAAGTTTGAAAAAACAATAAATTGCCGTAAAGTCCAAGAGTCTAAACACCTGGTTCTTAGTGGTGTCTATTTAAGAAGTCTAAATTTACTTATTTGCCAGTTAACTGTTTCCCTAGTGCAGACATAAGAAACAAATTCTATTGGGTTGTTGCATGCATTTAAAGATTGTTTTATTCATTATGGTCTGCAGGTGGTTTCTCTCCACTTTCTTTCTTATTCACAAAGAATTGAGTTTTATAAAGTGTTTTAAGCATAAAGGCAAGAGAAAATGAGTCCCATAAGGAGCGTGTAAGTTTACCATTATATGCTCAATTTTGTGGTTAACCTGATTTTCAAAATGTCTTGTCATTTTTAATCATATAAGGCACCAGCCAACAAAATCTTTTGGGAAGATAAACAACAATTTTATGGTTGTGAAATAGATAAATTATTTAGATGCATAGGTAATAACTGTGGGTGGGGTTTAGCCTGACCTTGGATATGAAAATTCCGCATTCCAACTTATTCTCTACATTTCAATTTGTTTTACTTGATGATCCTCTACATCTTTCCAAGAGGCATTTCCCCTCATTTTCTAAAGCAAGAATAGTACTGAAATTGTGGATGATGAATGACCACCATAAAATGATTGGCTGTCATCATCAACTTTAATTCACATTGTATGGGGATCATGGGGATCTTATTAAAATGCAAATCTAATTTTGGGCAAGCCTATTACTATTCTTGTGTGAGCTTGTTACTACTATTCTTTATTATCAAAGTCCTCAGGTCCCTTTAATTCATCTATTCCTATTTCATAAGTGAGTCTGAAATTCCCTGAGCTAATAGAAAAATGGTTGAAATGTGGAGTCAAGGTAAAACCTGACTATGAAGACTCATATTACATATTACTGGGACAACCTATAGTAAAAATAACTTAAGACATTTTAGGCATAATTAAAAGTGAGTATTTGTAGATTACACTTTAATAATAACCTTATATTTGAATCTCTATAATCCCATTTCCATTTTCTCCCTTCATTTTATTTTTTTATTTAGTAAATACTGATGCTATATTGACTTATTTTCAGTGTTTTTCTTAATTTAGAGAACACAACAATTAATTCAGACGTGCTTGTCAAGAAACTGATTATTACAATGCATGAAAGTAAAAATGAGGTACGGTATTCTACATAAACACAGATCTGGGTATAACTCTCTTTCTCAGTGAGAAATTATTAAGAAATCCTCAGTTTGTTTGGTGAAGGAGTCGAATTACACAGAGATAAATAGTAGATGTAAAAGGAAGGAGGCATGCAAACACATAGGAAACATCAGAAAGGATGAAGCGACTGAGCAAAGGGAATTTAGTGAGTAGGTAGGTCATATGGCACTTACTAGATTTCTGCGACATAAACATCAGAAACTGATGTGTGAAACTGAGCTGACTAAATCTGGCCATTTAAAGTCTTGCTACCCAAATTAAGGCTGCTGTCCAAGAGCATTGGCGTTATTTGGAAGTTTGTTGAAAATGAAGAAAACTGGGATATATTTAGACTTGCAAAATCCAACCTTCAATTTAGTAAGAACCCTATATAATAAGAATCATATGCATACTAAGTTTGAGAAAATTAAATGATATATTTGGCAGTGTGTACCTGAGAAGCTTAAAAGCAATTGTGTGAAACCAGAAATAATCACCACCATTTTTTTAAGGGTAGAGAAAGCTCAAAGAGAGTTATTTTGAGAAATATGAAAATAAAGAATGTATACCAACTGAAAGTATTTTCATAATGTGACCCTGTAAATAAGGAAATCATGTGATTTTTGTTTCTAGTTAGGTTTTAAAAAATTTTATTTTAACAAATCATTGATCTTTTCCTTTCATATAGCAACTAATTTAAGGATAGTCCATAAAGATCGAGCTCAGCAATTTTTAATCTGAAAATGAAACACAAATCAGTATAGTAGTTCATACAAATTGTCTTCGTCTATTCAAAATGATGTTTGCTGTTAATAAAATAGAGGACTGCCTTATGCTTATTATATATTAAAGTATATATTTTACATCATTTATTTCATGCCTTGATTCTTTAAATATTAATCTTTAAAAAATCTTAAATTGTTGTTATTCCTATGTGGAATGAAATCAATGAAAACTTTTATTTGAAGATTTCACAAGAGAGTTTTAATTTAGACAAAGAGGGAGGAAAGGTTTATAAGGCATTAGCAGAATTAGATTAGTCAAAGTTTTGCTGGTTTTAGAGAGGAGTTGTTCAAGAATGATCCTTGGAAGATTTGGTCTTATAGATAGCCTGTCATCATTTGGACAATTTAGATATCATTAGAGGAGTGGAGAAACAGTTAAAGTCTAAACGTATGCTAATGAAACTCTTAAAATTTAAGCATTTACTTTGTTTACTGACAATATAAGAGAAAAATATAGATTAAAATCTTATGTAAAAGAGATGGTGGGGGGAAAAGTGTTAGAACACAAAAGCAACCAAAGGTCATAGACAAAAATGCATTGTTCTATTTCATCTTTAACAATTAATATATTTTAGTATAAGTGAAACACAAGTGGAACATTATCAAAATGCACCATGTTTTTTATTACAAGTCTAGGCCTACGGCACAATCTATTTCACTAATGCTAAATCTCTGTCAAATTTCCATTGTTTGTGCTGCGATCCCCAAGGAAAAGTAGCCAATATTGATGGCTTCACAAACATATTAACCCCAGTCATTCAGGGGAACTTGAACTATTCCAATGGAATACATAGAACAATTCTACCATCATATTGCACTATCTCCTTAATTTGTTGCCCAGCCTTATTATTCCCATCTGTGTCCACAAGCAAGGATGTTGAGAACTGGATTTTTTGTGCTTTTTCCTCTGTATGTCTAAATTTGGGCAGATTTGGTCCATTATTGATTTCAGAGTCAAAAATCTTATTGTCCGTGGGGGGAAAAAAAAACCCCTCTAATAAGACACAGATGTATTTAATATGGTAAACAGAAAATACCAAATAAGCAATATAAAAATTATTATGTTATAACTCTAGTGATATAACTTTGAATAAAAAGTTCCATTAAATAACTTTTTCTTGGACTTTTTTACATGTGATTTGCCAGACTTTTGAGCTAAGCAATGGGGGATAGCACAAAGCAAGCCAGTATGTACCAGGAGAGAGACTGGTCATCAATAAAAATTTCAAGCCGGGTTCGGTGGCTCAGCCTGTAATCCCGCGCCTTGGGAGGCTGAGGTGAGTGGATTGCCTGAGCCCGCAGGTTCGAGACCCGCCTGGGCAACTGGGCGAGACCTCATCTCTACAATAAATCAAAAAATTAGCCAGGCCTGGTAGCGCGCACCTGTAGTTCCAGTTACTTGGAAGGCTGAGGAGGAAGGATCGCCGGAGCCCGGCAGGTGGAGGCTGCGGTGGCCGGGAGCGGCCGCTGCACTCCAGTCTGGGCGACAGAGTGACTCCAACTCAAAATAAATAAATAAATAAATAAATAAGTAAATAAATAAATAAATAAATAAATAAAAAGTTCAGTAAGTTGTTCAGGGTAAGTATATAGGTGTAATGTAGCAAAATTTAATACTTGGTGACTTTCATCAAGAAAAGTAAAAATTGCTATACCTACTTTCTGAGAAATATATACATATACATGTATTTAATTTATTTCTATGTATATCTATATATCTCTATACATACACACATATGAGAGACTCTCCAGAAACATAATTTATTTATGAAAAATTGTGTATTTATTCTTACATGTTTAAATTCCAATCACCTTCAAAGTACCCTTCATTTTATGCAAGACACCTATCAAGATGCTTTTTCCACTGCTCAAAACAGTTTTTGAATAAGTAATTTTGATGCCTGTTTGTACTTCTGCCACTTTTTGTTTCACCTCTTCCACATCAGCGAAATGTTTCTCTTTGAGAACTTTTTTAATCCATGGAAGCAAATAAAATAAAATAAGCACTCAGGGTGAGATCCAGTGAGTAAGAAGGGTGGCCCATGGGACTCATGCATTTTTTGGTCAAAAACTGCCAAAAACTCAGCTCAATGTGGGCAAATTTTTCATGTAAATCATCCATCATGAAATGGCAAACTTGTTGAAAGACCCTCCAAAGACTCTCCAAAAAAACCTCACTGAAGCGGAACACAGCCTCTCACAATACCTGCTGGTACACTGATGCAGATGGGTTCCTACAAAAATTACCTAGCAGGGGAAACCTGTACTACAAGAGTCCCATTCTCCAAAACATAATTCTGTTTTAGGGAATATATCCCTTTGTGTATAAATACACACATTTTTTTAAATGGAGGAGGAAGCCCCCATGTTGATGTTAAAGGGAAAAGTTGGACAGAAACAGTGTTTTAGTAGATGACTTGCAATATGGTGGCATTCTGTTTATCCAAATAAATAGTCAGATTGTCCTCATTTTAATTCTTTCCTGATTTGGGCATGTAAGGTCTAGTGCTTTTTCTCCTCTCAAGAGTGAGGAAAAAACGCTGCAAGTGTATGCGACTCATGATTAGCCATCAGAGATTTCTCTGTGTGAACAGTTATTTTCAACCAAAAAGGTAATTTCAGAGACAATTAATCACTGAGTATTAAAATTGATCTGAATATTAGCAAGCCCATCCAGGAAACCAAGGATAATTATAAAACTAAACTTTTAACACAGCTAATTAGGCTCTTAAATATGAAATTTAAACATTTATTTTGTTTACAGAAAATATATAGAGAAAATATAGATGGAAAATGCAAATAAATAATATATGATTTGGACAGTTCCAACTATCAGGAAACTCCTAATATTTTCATCAGTGTCTAATAATTCCCACTTCTTAGTATTCTTCTTCATGATTTAATAAGAAAAATTCAAAATTTCAATAGAGTACTGAAAAACTGCTTTCAAACAGGCTTGTATTAATATTTTAAAAATCCAAATATCTACAAAATGTGCTTAGACTTGCTTTTATAAAAGCCATTCAAAATGTTTTTTCCCAAATAGAGACTGGAAAAGCAACCAGAAAACATTGATTATACATTATGTTAATTATAGTGTTCAATAATAAATATTTCTTAAAAATAAATTTTAAGAATTTCTTAAAAATATTTTAATCATTTAAAATAATATAAACACTTTAGCCATAGTAACACTACCCTATTAAAGCTGCCTCCGTGCCCCCGCAGTATCTCTTACTTCCCCTTTGTTCACTCTATCGGCCTTGACGTTTGACAAAGATAATTCTCCTGCCTCTGGTTCTTGACAGTCTTCTCTCTGCTTGGTATTTGCTTCTATTAGATACATATGTATGGTTCATGCTTCATTTACATCTTTTCTCAAAGGATATGCTTTCAGTGAGCCAAAACCTGGCCATACTATTTAAAATTTCTAGCAGTCCAATGAGATACTACCTTTCTCACTGTATTCCTTGCTTTAGTTTTCCTCCATAACACTTATTGCCATCCATAATCTATTACACAATTGATGTTTTTTGTTTCTGTCTATTTTCTCTTAGGCATATGTAAGTTCAATGCAGGATTTGTTACAGTTGTTTGTACTCAAAGCCAGTAAATGTCCAGCATGTTTCTATTTTTTAATAATCAGACCCATGTGTACAATACAATCTCACACAATTATATACACATGCATATATAAATTGTTGGGGAAATGGAATTACAAACGAAATCTCCTGTCAGCACATTAAACTTCTCCACACATATAAAAGAGAAATAAAAGTTTTATTATTGAATAAGCAGTAAACCAGAATGTAATGTTAAGAGACTGCAAAGACAGAAAGAAATTGTTCCCTTTTTATATAGCTCAGCAGATACAGCCACTTACATACATGTTCTCAGAATAAACAATTACTCGTGCTCAAGTTAAGAGCTCTTGACAGCACTGTTTGTCACACATAGTTCATCGTAGATGCACCTGGCAATTGGGATGGCCATCTGTGTTTGCTAATTGGCTTTATGCACAGGAAAAATAAACTCATATACTTATGACAGGAGAAGTTTTGCAACTTGGAGGGAGGTGCCTATGGAAGTTAGGCTCCTGACTGACACAGGAACTGGAAGACAAGTGACACCACAATCCTAAATGATTACATTTCAAAGAGATGTTTTCAGGTCCTTTAGAAAAAGACAGAGAAAATATTTCCAATAACTAAGTTTCTAAAGAAAATGCCTTAGGAAATGGGAAAGGAAAGTTACTTCTTACTTCCAACAGAAAAAATTAAGCCTCTTATTTTCAATTTATATTTCCCCTCATAATTATCTGTCTAGTTAACATTCTGGCAGATCTCTAAAATTCCAAAGAGGTCTTTATTTATTTACTTACGTGCATCTCTTGAACTTATGACTTTGGGTTCTTGGGCAAATGGATGCATTTTCATTGATTACAAATGTATTCAAATCACTTTTTTTAAAAAACCATAAACATGGATTTTTAGTTTTAATTATATTTCTTTTACTTTATTAAACAAAAGTAAAATTAAGTTCTGGCTTCTCTCTTGGTGCTCATTACTTGTTTTTTGTATAGCCCATACCTTAATGTAGACTTAGATCTAACATTTATCTCCTTGCTTGACAATGTCCACTCATTATCAAGTAGAATGAGATAGTTACATTTATTATTTAGAAATTATTTATGCCTTTAAGCAAAATTTGGATCCATTTAGATAGAAGTTATTTGGGTTCTAAATCATTGTCTATGACACTGATGTTACCAAATGATGCTGGAAGGATCATATATCAAAACTTCATCTCAGAAATTATTCCAATGTCTAAGCATACTCTGTAGAGATTTCCCATACTTCTGAATTTTGAGGCAAGAAGGTATGTAAAACAAGATTCTTGATAAACCTTTCCCTGAAAAAGTGGTAAATCACTCAAAGCTTGTATAAAACTGGTAAATAAAATATGCAAGTTGAGAATGTATTTTGCTACTAAACTTAATCCCTCGTATTCTAAAATAGCTTTGCTTATTGGTATAGTATCATCATCATAATTTTCATAATCATTATACTGAAAAAGAAAAGGTTTTCTTTTTCTTATGTGTATTCGTTCTTTTAAAAAGTCCCATGATACTGAAGAACAACTTTTATCAGCCCTACGTCAAGTTCAGATAATATTGTGAATGATAAAAAAAAAAATTCAGAGTGTTGCAAACAAATAAAAACTGCAAAAAGCAATGTTACAAACATTTAATTGGAACAAAAAAAATAGAGAGAACAAACAATATAGAGATGCCATATATAGAGAAAACTTGTTTTGCCAGTGAGTCATCAATTCCTTCATATCTTATTTTAAGTCTGAAATGACAAAATTTTTAAGCATAGAGTTCTGAAAGTCAGGCAATGATTGTATTTTAAATTTTAGACTTTGAGCAACATTAAGTATAAAAATATGGAGACTCTGCTTTTATTATCTAAACTCTAAAGCAGAAAATATCAAACTGACGGGCTTAAAATAAATACAGGAAGGCATTTAAGATGACTGCATCTGAGAAACATTAGTTTAAAAAAAAGAAGAAAGGAGGGCATTGAAATAAAGTCAGGAAGTAAGAATCAGTCTTTTGCAAATGCACCTTCAGAATTCTGACAAGAATTAATTAAATAGAAATGATGAGTTAGAAAAAGCAACATTTTGGCATATATACTATTGCCTAGATAATGTTTTAGATTCTTTGTACAGAGGAGAGTGTTTCAACCATGCTGTTTTGCTTTCACTGTTTTGATAAGGAGCTGATTAAAACCAAGTCTTATGAACATATTTTGTCAAAATATTTTTATACTTATGAATAAAAATGCAAAAAAAATCACATTATTGATGTTTTAAATTAAAAATAATTTATCTTTAATCATTACTACCAAATTGATTGAGTATGAATGTCGATTTTCTTAATCAGCTAAATCTACTTTCTCAAACTTTAAAGTTATCTGTCAGGTGTTAAACTGGGTGTCCCAACCACAACTGCAGAAGCTTTTTAACTGTTTTCCTAGAGGAGTACTGTATGTTTGTTTCCGAGTCTTGAGTCTAGGGCAAATTCTCCATCCTTCAAAATTGTAGAGGGATGAGTCTGTAGCAAATCAATAGCTAATTTTGAATAAATTATCTTTCATGTCCTCCAATAACTTTTATTCATATCTTTAATGAGGATTACAGTTTTGAGAATGGTGTACTGGTTTAGCAGCCTGTTGCTAGTAGACTTGCATTTTGTTTTGGCAAGTAACTGAGGTACACATAACAACATAATCTGTTGCTTCAGGTTAAACTGACAATTAAACACCCTGCCATGCATATTTTTAAATATCTTTACCATTGCAATTATAATTCTCTCTTTTACTTGTTTAAAAAGATGATTCATAGAACTAGTTTTCTTAAACTGTGTAGCTGGCAGGAGTACAGCAAGCAGCTATTTGGACCCAGAATTTTTTCTATTTTTATTGTGTTTATGACAAGTTTATACTAAAAAAACAAACAAAAAAAAGAACACCGAAATGCAGGTAGATTCATTTTATCTTAATATAATATGTATATATATGCAAACATTTTGCAAACCCTTTTATGCAGCATCATTTGTTTTTTAATTTTCAAGTAATCCCTTTTCATGTTGACATGAGCTAGTATACCACCTTCAATAGTTGAAGGCAAAATTAGCAAAGTACTTTCATTTGCAGTAATCATCAGCATTCTAATATATCTCTAACCAGATAAGCAAGGTGTTTATACATTACAGCCTTGGGGGTATGTGCCATTAATTACACATGCCTAGCAGCTGACGTGTGATTAATTAGAAGTGGGAAATCTATTCTTCAGGTGACCAGAAAACTTCTTCCACTTGTCAATGCTTATCTCCTTTTGCAAGCTGTATTACCCATAAGATACAGAAAATAGTACTAAAGACGTACCACTGAAAAAATAAAGCTAATCCAGAAACTTAGACAATCAATTCCTAAATATTTAAAAATATGTCAATATCAAAACTATTTAAGAAACAGGATCAACATTGTACCAAAAATAAAACTACAGGCCAATTTCACTTATAATTTTTAAAGAGTAATTTATAAGAAATTGAGTTGTTTTTGTTATAAAGCTTTATTTGAAAAGTCATAAATAAATTTTCTCTATTTAGAACTACAAAATAAAAATTACAATATTTGTTATGCAATTATATGCATACACAGTCAACTAAAAATGCAATTTAAGTTTATTATTAACTCCAGTGTTACAAGGTATTCCTGCTTTCTTCTGTTTAGATATGATGGTTTTTATACAATGAGAATGAATCTGTGTTTCACTTTAACTTCAGTTGCAGTTTTTATTTTTCTGTTGTTGAAGCTTGACTCACAAGCATTAGAATTGGTAATTCTGTGACAATTTAATCATTATATTGGTGTTGAATTTCTTCCATCATTTTGTGATCATTACATCAAAATCTGCTTTTTATAATATCTGAAATTATCAAAGATGAGTTAGTCATAATTATCTACCATTGTTTTTGGTAATTTTTTAAAATATGGAAATAAATCAGAATTACTATAAACATTTTGACTAATAAAACAGCTGAAGTAAAATCTTGCAACTAATGTATGCAATTTCAGGGAAAAAACAGTGTTAATTAAAAACAACAATTATACATTACGAACATGCATATACAAGTATGCATGGAAACATCCAATCTGAAGTTTACTATAATAACCTTCTTAACTTAGCACTTTTCTAAAATCTTTTTACCTAGTTTTTTTTTTTTTTTCCTGAATCCCTTTAAGTGGAAATATTGCTTGAGAAGGCTCTGAGTTTTTCTAAGTGTGATTTGCTGGCAAACTGCACTAGAGTTTCCTAGAAATCTTATGAAAAATACAGATTCAGGGAAATATTCCTTGTCTACAAAATTTCAATCTTTGGAGTTGAATTAAGAAATCATGTAAAATAAATCTGGAATATTTTTGTGGGGCTATATTGTTTGTATCATTGTCCTATGAGTTGTATACTATATTCCATTATATAGACAAATAAACAGACCCTCAACTATGATGACTTCCCAATGTTACACAACTCAAATGACTAAGCACTGATCCTCAAACAGATTTTTGTGATTCTATTAAGCATTAGACATACTGGCTCACGTAGAAAATAAAATATTAGATATCAAAATATTTTAAGACAATGTATATAGTTTATATGTGTAAAGTACCTAGCACCAATGTTATTAATTTATGCACTTACTTTCAGTAATAAAAGGATGCCGCACTAAAACCTAGTAGCTGTAACTATCCTTATTATACTTTATAATGTATTGATTCTAAAGTACATATTTAAAAAGCAAACTAAAGTATGTGTAACTTCAAAAAACTAGATTTTTGCAAAGTTCCATTTTTTAACTACTATCACAACAGCATGGCTGTGAATCTTTCACTTCTTGTTTTGCTCATAAATAATAAAACTACGTTACATATTTTCTTAAAGTGTGTAAAAACGGACCAAGCAGAACACTCTTAACCTTAAATTAAATATGGTTATAATTTTATTTCAAATTCGATAATAAATGTAATGCAAAAATAGAAAATGCTACACTGAAAGATAATCTCAAATCTACTAAGAAAGACTTCTTCTTCTAAGAACTCAGAAAAATTGTATTGCTACTGTGTTTCTAAAACATTTAAAGATATTTGTAGAGATATTGGAACATCTAGAGCAGTTTTGAGAAATATAACTTAAATAGGTGGAGTGATAATTGGTATTGATAATTTAATAAGGTCGAAGAAAGCCAGTTGAGATAACTTTGCTTTTGTTACAGCATGTTATCTTTCTTTGAATTGATGTTGTTTTGAACATCATCAAGTTTTAGTTTTAATGAAAGGATATGAGAAACATGTGATCATAGGTAGCAGTGAAAACAGTGCCAGAGGCCAAGGCATTTCTAATTCCAGCAGCATCAGCTATGTTTGCTCCAGTCATTCCTGCCCTGCAGCAGCAACCTTCAAATTCTAATCCTGTGAATTAATTAATTAATTCTTCTGTTTTAAAGTGATGTTCCACCCTCAGTAATGCTCAGTTTGAACAAGTCCAAACCTGTGTGCTAAATCCACTTATTGCAGGCATCTTCCAAACTTTGTTTTTGTTGCTTTCAGTTGTGACCCGTGGCTCATTATGATTACGCATTATAATTCCACTTTTTGTATGAGAAATTTAAACTTGAAGAAACAAACTTATCATTCAAATTTATGGAGTTAGTAGGAAGGAGGATCTAGATCCAAATCCAAGTCCATCTGACCCCAAAATCTATTTCCATAACTATTATGATAAATTATATCATATATCTGAGAGATAAATGAAGTCATGACATATGCTTTCTCCTAAATTTATTTAAGTAATTAGATACCTAAAATTGCCTTGAAGCTCTATAACTTAAACTTATAGTGTAAATATTATGTTCAAACTATATCACATTCTCATTGATGATTGTGTCAAGATTATGAATGTCCTTAAACTATTTTCAAACATTTAGCATAATTTTACACTGTCATTATTTATACACCACTAGTGGTATTCTCTGATCTTCTTTCTTCTTTTTGTTTCTTCTCCTAAACTGCAATTCGGTGCAATTCGTTTTTATTTGAAATCCATCTCGTCTCAGTATAATGAATAAGAGTTACTTTTTTATAAAATGTGCGTGCTGCATAAATCGACAGTGTTGTATTAGCATTGCTCAAAATAAGCACACTGTGAAAAAATCTAAGCTACTGAGGGAACAGCCTAGTCAATATAAAACTAAGGTCCAAAATTTAATGAGGAGTAGAGAGCATACTGCACGAGCACTTTGGTGAAGAGACAGATCTCAACACAACATAAGCAATCCAAACTGGAAGAAGCAAAGTCTGGCATGTGGTGATTCATTAGTTCATTAAATGGAAAGAAAAAGAACACTCCTACTAACTGATGATATCTCTAGAACAATATCTTTAAGCTTAAAAATAAGAAACTTGGGAAAAGTGAACATCTAAGAAATGAAGTAATGTAGAGTGTGAAGGGAAAAGAGGATTGGAAATAGTGACAACCAGAAGAGGAGTGAGCTGTGGCTCTTCTGCTTTGGTGGCTGACTCAGAAGCTCTGTGAATGAGGTGGTTACAAAAAGGCATGACAAATCTTCACTTGCAAATAAAGAACTGCCTCATTTCGACTTTAACAATCTGATGAGACTGATATCACACTATCACATGCAAGTCCAGATATTTTTTCCTGGATTGGTCCTATCCTTCACTTTTTATTGATGTCTTATCGTGTCTTTTCAATTTTCCCTTAACCATCTTTTTATTCAGGCATTGATTTTACTTCTATGGTATTCCAAATTTGGTATTTAATTTTATAAGCTTTATTATCCCTTATTTTGTTCTTATCTCATGCTTTCTCTTCTATATCAGGCTAATTTTAGAAAAACCTTACTGTAATAAAACTGTCTAGAATTGGAAAACTACTCAGATTTCTTCGAGGATGGTACTAGATAGTTCTTCCTTGCTGACATTGGAATTAGCCTTTCCTAGGCATGCTGGAGGGAATGAGTTAAGAAAAAAAGTGTTTTTGGTTTCTACTTGTCTATCTTCTGAAATTATAAATGCACACCAAAAAATTTAATTATCAATATGCAAAGAATAATAGACATTAATTTTATATTTGTAGGACAATAGTAGTGCCCTGTAATAACTGAGTTCCATGAACAAAGATAAATTTACAGGCCAAAAAAGAAGCTGTGAGCTTTCACAAAGGGAGCCTCATCCCAAATAAATGTGTCTAATGTTGAAAATGCCAGTTTTTCTGATATTTACAGGATAATGATTTGTGCTCTGGAAGCCAGTCTACCTAAGTTTGAAACTATTTTAAAAATACGGGGTTTCCCACATATTATATATTTGTGCAAAATACACTGTGGACAATACATCTTGCTATGAAGGGCTACACACAAGATATTGGACAACATGATAAGGACTTGAAGTATAATCCACTCCACAATCTACAGTTATATTTGTACCAATACTTTATTTGATATACAAATTCAGTTTTTGAAATTTTTGATGATATGGTTAATCATAACAACATTAAAATAATTTAATAAAAGTATCATACAACCAAAATATCACTCCTACTCTCTTGTAAACAGATCAGTGATAGTAAACCAAGACTATCATAAATGAAACCAAAACCAACATAAACTAAAATAATAACTGATAGTCTAAAATGTTTCTCATATGACATTATGTTAATATTGCATTGCTACTGACACAATTCAACACTCTCAAATCTTAACTTATGACAAGGTAATCAGTTTTTATTCAATTATGTCAAATCCTTAGGAAAGCATTGAAATTTTTTATGAATATTTCTGAGATAATTAGAGAATGACTATATTTATAGTTCACTGTCATCTCATAAATATTGCATTATGCTATTATCATCATATGTGATTTTTCTCACTAAATATAGAAAAGTGATAATTATCCTTAAAAATATTCATGAGTTCCGGGTCAAGATGGCAGCAACACAGGCGGAACGCTGTCCATCAAAAGAGGACTGGGTTAAAAAAATGTGGTACATATACACAATGGAATACTACGCAGCCATAAAAAAGAACGAAATCATGAATTTCGCAGCAACCTGGATGGAACTAGAGTCTATAATACTGAGTGACCTCTCAGAAACAAAAAACTGAGTACCACATGTTCTCACTCATTTAATAGACCTTAATCATCTAACGTATTACCACAAGAAAATGACAGTGGTGGGAAACTATGGGGGGGGCAAGGATAAGGGAAGAGATTAATGGCAGTAAATACCTATCTGGGGATGGGGGGACATTCCTTATCAACAAGGGTGCCTGAACAAGACATATTTGTGTACCTAACCCTTAACTGTACCCCTCAATATCACAATAAAAAATATTATATATAAAAAATAAAAATAATAAAAAATAATAAAATAAAATAAAATAAAAATAAAATTAAATAAAAAACTCATAGTGTGGTATTCATCCATCTGCATCACCAGGAAGCATTATAGATCTGCAGAATACTCTAGTCCCCACTCTTCCAAATAAATGTGCAGTCTAGCAAGACCTCCAGGTGATTCTTACACATGTTACAGTTTGAGGAACTGTTTTAGTCAGAATTCTACAGAGAGACAGGACCTATCGAATGTGTAGAGATATCTATAAAAAAGGATTTATTAAGATAATTATTTTATTTGGTTACAGAGACTGTGGAGAACCAGGAAAATCTGTAGCATGGTTCAAGTCCAAAGTCCTCAGCACCAGGGAATTCAAAGGTGTAATTTTCAGTCCAAGCCTGAAGGTCTGAAGTCCAGGGGTCCACTGGTGTGAGTTCTGGAGTACAAAGACCAGAGAACATGGAGCTCTGATGTTCACCTGAGAGCAGGACTTTTCTCCAGAAAGAATTTGACCATTTCTATTTTTTGTTTGTTTGTTTGTTTCACCTGGGCCCCCAGTTAATTGGATCTTGTTGCCTGCATTGAGAGTGGTTCCTTCTCATTCAATTTCCTCTGGAAACACCCTCACAGACACCTGCAGCAGCCCAATTCTTCCAATCAAGTATTAAACCACCCTTTCAGCAGAAGAGGGATGGGCTCAGTATCCACCGAAACATGGAGAATACATAAGACTTTTCCAGCAATCTGAGTATATCTAATCCAGCCAAGCTGACCCCCAAATCAACCATCACAGAAGCACTGACTTAAATCCAACAATGAATCACAGAACCAAGATTATAAAAACGATTCTGTTCTTAAATATTCATGGGCTGATTTAAGTGTAATTTAACCTTCTTAAT
>CAUYQG010261256.1:0-48800 GCA_963574415.1 Tarsius wallacei | reverse complement strand
CATTTAACTGTCTCCCTTTTATGGCACCTTCACTTTCCCACAACACGCCAAACCAAACACTGTCAAAAAACCAAAAAAAAAAAAAAAAAAAAAAAAAAAAACTCATTGTCCAGACCTTTTTGTTTTACAACAAAAAAGACTAGCAGCTCATGTTTATCTTTTCCCTTCAATGCTCAGGGGTTGGCAGCTTTATAGATAAGGGCAGTTCTGATCATAAACCCAACTGCATTTGTATAAAACAATGGAGAGTTAGCCTATCCCTTTCTGCCTCAAATCCTGGTGCTTGCTTCTCTTTCTTACTAATAAATGTCCTTTGTGGCTTTTTCTCCTCAAAATAGGGTGACTTCATCTGCATTAAAATCCTATTCAGGCAGATATCCTTTCTTCTTAATAATTTTCTTAGTGGCATCTGGGAACTTGTCTGCTGCCTCTTGGTCAGCAGAAGCTTTTATCTTGACATCTCTTAAGACAAGACTTTTTCTGAAGTTATCAAACCATCCTTTGCTGGCATTAAATTCTCCAGCTTTAGATCCTTCACTTTCCTTTTGCTTTAAGGTGTCATATAATGACTTCACTTTTTCTGAAATCATATTAGAATCTATAGGCATGCCTTACTTATAGCAATCCTGCATCCACATAAAAGCGGCATTTTCAATATGAGCTAAAGAGGCTTTTAATAAAAGTGCAAGATTTTTGTACTTGCTGGCATAGCTGCAGCAACGACTTCACAAATTTTCTTTTCTTTTTCATACAATGGTTCTTACGCTGGATCCATTCTTCTCAAAATAGTAGGTTACCACAGCTGCAGCCCTCAATCTATGGTACATATCAAGCAATTTAACTTTTTCTTGTAATGTCATCACTTTTCTTTGCTTCTTGGGAGCATTTCCAGCATCACTAGTGGCACTTTGTATAGGTCTCACTGTATTATTCAAGGTTTACAGTTGCATTAAAACATTATGAAAAATATGCAAGAATAGCAAGAGATCACTTTTTACTGCAATGTGAAATTTACTGGAGAGACAAACTGCTTACACAGAGATGATTAGTGGTACACTATATTGTTTTAAGCACATACAACACTTGAGCTCACGCAATAGCAACAGAAGGTGGCTACAAAATTATTAAAGTAGTACAGTATATAATGGGGATAATTTTATGTAGTGATGAGTTAATATTGCATCTTTCCATTTCCATTTTTCTTGACTTTGAATGGCACTATGGCACTATGGTAGTAAATGACAAAATAGATTAATGTCTGTATATATGCATTCATTACACACCTAAATTTTTCTTAATTTTTTTCAGTATTTCTAGCTACATGGTTCATCTGCAAGTTTTTTTCAAATTGTTGCAAATCTCTAAAAAAATTTTCCAATATACTTATTGAAAAAATCCATGTATAAGTGGACCCACGTAGTTTAAACCCATGTTGTTCAAGGGTCAACTGTACCAAAAAACAGTGAAGTGTACACTTTAAATGTGTTAGTTTTATTGTGTGTGAATTATATCTCTATAAAACTGTTTAAATAAAACTAGCACTCTCTCCATAAAAGGCCCAAGGGTTAATCCACATGCAAATGAAAGACAAACTGTTAATGCTCACAATTGTAACTCACTTAAATTGTACACTTAAGTCCCATCACTTGGAGTGATGCAACAATAAATGATCTGCTGTTGTGAACAACAAATCATAGCTGTCAACTTCATTCGAGGGGAAAAACTCAAAAACAGATATGGAAAGTATCAGTTTGACACTAAATACAGTGTTGCTTTCAGACCCTATTTTGGGGACTGCCATATATATTTTGTATTTTGATTTTGATTCTTAACCTATTGCCAAAATCAAGACTTTCTGTTTTAGGGAGGCATTTTCTGCTTAGCCAAGACCATCTCAGGCAAACCATGATGGTTAGTCACTCAATGCGTGACACATGGGGTGGAAAAAGGTTTTTCTTTTTCTGTGTCATGTTCTGTTTGAGGGCATCAAAATGGACCCCATCGTCTTGTAGAGTTTTTATTCCTAAGTTATCCCCTCTTCTTTGTTGCTTTCATCAGAGACCTTTTCTTCTACATGATCTGTTTACTCTAGTTACTCATTTTTTTACAATTTTTACATCTCTATTCACAGATGAGTTTGGTTGTCTTCCTTGTATTTCATCTGATTTGAGTACTGGTGTTATTTTTGGCTTCCTGTGGAAACTCTTATTGTCTTGCTGTGGTTTGAGACAGTTTAAGTATTGAAATTCTCTGTTCCTTGAATGTTTGATTTTTTTTTTAACCTGAGACACCATCTGGGCCTGGTGATTAGGGAATGTTTTAATCTCAATTTCTTTATTGATCTGCTTAGAATTCTTATCTCTTCTAGGGTGATTTTGGTCATTTCTATGTTTTCTAAGACACCAAGTTTCAATTTAATTTGTACCTCGGTTTGCCAAGAATTCCCTAAAATTTCTTTTAATGTCCTTTGTATCTTTCATGAATTCCTCTTTCTAATTTTTTATTTCTGATGTAAGTGGGTTTTGTCAATTTTTAAAAATGTATTATTTCCTTTTCCTGCCTTGTAATTCATTAATTTCTGCTTTTATCTTTATTATGTTTATGCTTTTCATATGTTACTCTTGATGGTTTTTTCCCTAACCTCTAGAATACATTTTTACATTTTAAAAAAAATTTTCATTTTTTAGCCGGGCTCGGTGGCTCAGCCTGTAATCCCGCGCTTTGGGAGGCTGAGGTGAGTGGATTGCCTGAGCCCGCAGGTTCGAGACCTGCCTGGGCAAATTGGCGAGACCTCATCTCTACAATTAAAAAAAAAAAAAAAAGCTGGGCTTGGTGGCTCAGCCTGTAATCCCGCGCCTTGGGAGACTGAGGTGAGTGGATTGCCTGAGCCCACGGGTTCGAGACCGCCTGGGCAGTCGAAACCTCATCTCTACAGTAAAATAAAAAAAAAAAATTAGCCGGGCGTGGTAGCGCATGCCTGTAGTTCCGGCTACTCGGAAGGCTGAGGCGGAAGGATCGCCGGAGCCCAGCAGGTGGAGGCTGCAGTGGCCAGGAGCGGCCACTGCACTCCAGTCTGGGCGACAGAGTGAGACTCCAACTCAAAAAAAAAAATTTCATTTTTAAACTCTAATATATATGTCTATGGCTTTATTTTTCTGTGAAACTAGTTATGGCTATCTTCCGTTAATTTTGAAATGCCGTACTTTATTATTGCTAAGTTTTAGAGTTTGTTATTTCAGTTTCAATTTTCTCATTGATTCAAAAATTATCTAAGAGGAAAATTCGGAGTTTTCCCTCTATTATTACATTAGGATATAATTTAATTGCTCTAATAAATATGATGTTTCTTATTGATCTATGATAAATAGTATCGTAATGCTAGATGTATTAGTCAAGATCCTGGCAGGAAGACAGTATGCTGAAAAAGATTTAACTAAACATAACTGAATGTGGAAACTAAGTATAGAGGTGTAGACTGGGTTAATGGAACTGAAAAAGATGGTGTAGTGTCCAGGAACTAGCAACAGTAGGAATCTGCTACTACTCCTAGGCCTGAAGGGACGAGGGGAGAGAAAAATATCACCAGGACCTGTGAGAGTCAGAGCTGCACTAGAGGGACTGCCTCAAAGAGCTCTAGCTCCAGAGGAACTAGCCATTGCTGGAACTGCAGGGGATGGAGCGGGATAGAAGGAATAATTATTCCAGCCTCTTTCCCACCTCCTTCCAGCACTCTGCCCATACCAGATAGCTAAACACAGTCTAAAGGCAGAGGTCCTGGAACCCTGGGAGGTTGGGTCTGTAGTGGTCAACCACAGAAGGACACAAACAGGGTTGAAAAGGGTGGAGAAAAAAAAAATCTAGGAGCAAAAACTAGGAAAAACCAGCACTTCAAATAAATGTCATTCTACTCATATTTAAACATCAGGAATAGATGTAAATTATAGTAATGCTCTGTGGTCCATTGATGTGATGAATTCTATTTATTCTTTTTTTTTTTTTTAAGTTGGAGTCTCACTCTGTCACCCAGACTGGAGTGTAGTGGCTGCTTCCGGCCACCGCAGCCTCGACCTGCTGGGCTCTGGCGATCCTTTCCGCCTCAGCCTTCCAAATAGCTGGAACTACAGGCGCGCGCTATCATGCCCGGCTAATTTTTTATTTATTGTAAAGATGAGGACTCGCCAAGTTGCCCAGGCGGGTCTTGAACCCGCGGGCTCAGGGAATCCACTCACCTCAGCCTCCCAAAGTGCTGGGATTACAGGCTGAGCCACCGAGCCTGGCTGATGAATTCTATTTATAGCATTCCGGATTTTGAAGCATCCTTGCACTCCTAGAACCCTGAAGCTACTTGGTCATAGTGCATCTTCTTTTCACTATCTTTTTGAGTTGTAATCTCTTTATTTAGAATTTTTAGACCTATACTTATAAATGAGATTAGTCTGTAATTATTTTCTGGAATGGCAATTGTCATAGTTTAGTATCTGGGTCAAGCTTGCTTTGTGAAATGAATCAGATCTTTTCACATTTTTATGTCTGGAATAATTTACACAGAAAAAAAATGGATTCCTTAAAAGGAATCATGTTCCTACAGGGAACTGGTAATTTTCTTTCAGGTAATTCTTAGACAACTTTTCACGGTCTTCCATAATTATTGGTCTGAACAGGTTTCCTACTTTTAGAGTCAATTTGATCATTTACAATTTCCAAAGAAATATCCTTTTTTCTGGTGGTTTATTTTCTTCTGGTAGTTCCACAATTTATTCCCCTAACCTTGGAGGTTAAAGGGTCTTGGAAAAGGGTTTTTGCATTTCCCAGGGCAGTCCATATGGTGGTTGTGGTTGCAGCATGAAGAGAACCTCAAAGGTTTGGTTGAAACAGTTAAAACTCTTAAGAGGGGGTTTTATCCTGCAGATAGGATTATTCAGGCTTCTCTGCAGCTGTTGACAAATGCTGCACCCCTGTGGAGCTGCCCACAGGAGAATGTGCTTGAGCTGTCCTTCCAGAGTGATTCACCATGTGGTTTCATAACCTCAGCACTTGCCTATGCTTGAAACTGACCTCTGGAAACTAGCTGTGATTTGGCCCTCCTGCTCAGCAAAAGTAACAAGAAAGTATGTGAGAGGAGGAGAAAGAAAGGCAAGGAGGGAGCACATGCATGAGCAAGCCCTGCTCTAAGAGTAGTGTGCCTTCCTTTTCTTCTAGACTTGGCTCTGTCACTTAGTATGTGTCATTACGATAACATTGTTGGACTTCAGTCACCTGACTGAAATGAGTGGCTCTGAGGCCTTTCCAGTTTATGTTTCTATTAACAGACCACCCCCGACCCCCAGGAGTAAGCTAAGCACAAACAAGTCTGTATCTCTCTCTCTCTCCCTCTCTCTTGTCATAAGAAACTTAGATGCAATCGGATAAGAAACAGCATCTGAGATCTGAGACCTGATTCGGAAGGGACCAGAAGGTCCTTCCCCACCAGCTTGCTTTGGACTCAAAGGTCTCTCATGTGGGGTTTAAGGCACCAACAGCCTGAGCAAGGTTCTGAAGTGAAAGGATGATCTGATAGGGAGGTCTAGTTCACGGACCACTTGGTACTGTCAATATGGAATGACAGCTATAGTTGCAGGGAATGGGTGAGGAGGTGTGCAATTGGCAGGCAGACGACAACATGGTGTTTATTGGGCCCCTGGCTGAGATAGAGGTGAAATAGAACATTGCCTCAGCTCAGTCTGCTGTAACAAGTTATCGTAGACTGGGTGGTTTAAACAATAGACATTATTTCTCACAGTTCTGGAAACTGGGAAGTCCAAAAAGGTGTTGGTGGATTTGGTTCCTGGTGGGGGTTTTCTTCCTGACTTCTGGACAGATACCTTCTTGCTGTGTCTTCACATGTTCTTTCCACCATACATGAGCATGGAAAGAAAGAGACATCCCTCTCTTCTTCAAAGCCACTAATCCCATTGTAAGAGCCCCACCCTCATGACCTAATCTAAACCTGTTTACCTTCTGAAGACTCCATCTCCAAATACAATCAAATTGGGAATTAGGGCTTCCACATATGAATTTGGGGGGGACACAGCCATTCAGCTCATAATAAACATGAATTAGTCTGCAAGAGGTTGAGAAATGTTGAGCATCCAAGATTCTGGCAATGTAGCACCATGGTTTTTTAGAAGCCAACAGAGCTGGCTTGTTCTAATAACATGGTTTTCAGAAGCCAACAGAGCTGGGTTTCTATCCCAGTTCTGCCACTCACTAGTAAATTACTAAATCTCTGTCAGCCTCTTTCCTCATTTGCAAAATGGGAATAACAATGCCTATCTTTAGGACTGGCGGGAGAGTTAAGTGAGATAATGTTTAAAAAGTACTTAAGTATAGTGACTGGTACGAGTAAAAATTTAATCAGTATATCTATTATTATAAATCTCAGTTTTCAGCCGGGCTCGGTGGCTCAACTGTAATCCCAGCACTTTGGGAGGCTGAGGTGAGTGGATTGCCTGAGCCCCGGGGTTCGAGACCCACCTGGGCAACTTGGCGAGACCTCATCTCTACAACAAATCAAAAATTAGCCGGGCATGGTAGCGCGCGCCTGTAGTTCCAGCTACTTGGAAGGCTGAGGCGGAAAGGATCACCGGAGCCCAGCAGGTCGAGGTTGCAGTGGCCGGGAGTGGTCACTGCACTCCAGTCTGGGTGACAGAGTGAGACTCCAACTCAAAACAAAAACAAAAACAAAAAATCTCAGTTTTGCTACCATCCCTCCCTAGATGCCATTTAAAATCATTTAATTACTCACCAGAATTTTTGTAATCTTACTGTGCTGATCTCTCTGGGGTTGCAAGAAAGAATATTTCCTGCCCTCAAACATCTTCTCAATCAGTGTGGTAGACATATCTGTACACAACCAAGTAAAATATAAAGCAAAACAAGCATGAGAACCAAATCGACGTGTCCCAGCTTACTATGAGAATGCCTAGGAAGGCACAATAGGCTTTGAGGGTGGGAGTGGGGGAGTGGGTCAGGGAAAGAGTCTCTACAATGAAGGACCCAGACACATGAAAAACTCTCTAGGCCTCATACTCACATATTGAGCACAGACCATGTGCCAGTTAGTCAGACTTGATACCGGTAACTGTACAAGGTGGGGATTCTTGGCATCCTCATTTTATGGATAAAGAAACTGAGGCTCAGAGAAGTGAAGCAACATAAGGTCTCGTAGCTTGTGGGTGAAAGAACAAGAATTTGACCCCCATGTAGTCCTCTCCAGAGCCTTCAGCTGCCTCTCAGCAGCCAAGCTGGAGCTGAAGCACCCAACTTGTGGTTGAAACCCTAGGCTTTCCCGTTCTCTCACACAGTCACTGTCAGTAAAAGAGAAATATTTCAGAAGGTGAAGGACTCTGGGTAAGCTCTCTAGGCTGAGGGCAGATGGGAGACCTGAAGGGTCATGTTCTTGGAAGAGCGTGGGATTACCACAGTTGAAGGGCAGAACAAAATGAATTAATAACAGGCTTAGGTGCCTGCACCATTACTGTCTGAAACCTCAGGTGAGGAAGAAGCCAGGAACAGCAACATTTTTGTACATTTTAGAAGGAAGACAATGAGCAGTCTTTCAGGCATCAGCATCTCCCAATCATCACAGAAACCATGGAGATATAAAGAAACTCTCAATTGTAAACCTGCTCCTCACTTGGGTTCTCTAACTCTGTCAAAGCTTCCGCCATCCATCCTCCCGCTGTTCAGAAACGCAGGAGTTGTAGTAGATTTATTCTTCTTCCTCGTTCCTTTACCAATTCTATTTTTTAAACATTTTAGAAATTGTCCTCTGTGTTAGACCAGGTTCTCCAAGAATCAGACATCAAGGTGAGATTAAACATGCGAGGATTTTTACTAAGGGAAATAGAAAATGTGGAGGAAGCCAGGGAAAGCTGAAAGCGCTGTCAAAACACGATGCAGTATGACCTCGAGTGAAGGAGAGAGGGAGGGAAGGTTGACTGGAAGCATCACACTGCTGTGCCATGGAATGAAGGTTCCACAAATCCACTGGGGAGTTTTTGAGTCAAAAGCACCATTAGAGGAGCTCAGGGTCTCCCAGGAACATTCCTGCATTTGTGTTACAGCCGCCCTCAGTAATTGGCTGACAGCAGTCCATGGGAAGCATGGCCTCAACACAAACATGACGTTGGATTTTTTATCACAGCAACAGCGCCTGTGGTCAATTATTCTCCCTATAATTGGAGATCTGTGAGTCTGGACTCATGGCCACCACCATAGGGGGCCAGACACATAGCTCCCACTGACTCTGCAGCTCCTGGCCCAGTTCAGACCCTTCCATTCTCTGGACAATTGCAGTAGACTTCCAACTGGTCTTCCTGCTGCTAATCTTTATCCCTCCAAGCCTTTTACCACACCACAGTCAGAAAGACCTTTCTAAAACACAAATCTAACAGTCAATCCTCTGCTTAAAGCCTTCAATAATGATTTTGCCTATTCCCTTGAAATCTATAAATGGAGCTCTTGCTTTGAATAAGAAATGGACTGAACACTTAATCAAACAAGATGTCCTTGAACTAGTAACACATACTTTATTCCAGCACTCTGGTCCAAGTGAGGTAAGACTCTACAGAGACTCAAAATACAATTACCTGAGTCACTTAAGCATTACCTTTCTCGGGAGTCATCAACTTCTTGCTGATCTTGTTGGGGAACTAAAATCTTTATGAAATGTAACTTATACAAGCTTATCAACAGTTGATTATTAATGATATTACAGTGAAAACACAATCAAACTCAACACACTACATTCTGGGCTCTTACTTTCGAATTTTGTTGACCTTGGGATTTTTCTAATACTTTATGGACATCCTGCCATCTGGGATTTAGGGGAGTACCATCTTTTGGAAATGCCACTGGCTGACTCCATCTATTCACGAGGTAAATCAATAATGAGCTCATGGCAAGACTGCAGGAAGTTCTTGCCACAAAACATAAGAATGGCAATGTGGCTCCCATTATTGATTCCTCAGGAACACAGTATAAACATTTGCTCTCATCTCACTAGTTTAAACCTTCTGTAACTCCTGAGAAAACTGGACCATTGCAGGTAGCACTGATCACAAGCTTTTATCTAGAGATGAGCCATAGTCTTAATTTTTGTTCTGATCTATGAAATGCTGAAATCCTTTGTCATAGTAACACATCTCTGAAGAACCCTGACTAATAAATACATAGGCGAAGAAGTTTCCTTGAACTTTCTCTCAAGCCCACAACTCAGAGAAGAAAGGAAAGGTAAACCCAAAAAACACAGACCCAAGGAGGGGGAGTTTGTCTCTTACTAGGGCCAGAGTTGACCTGGTCTGAGCTCACACACTGAGGCCGTCCCGCCGCAAGAAGAAGCTTTCCAAGTAGGCATCCGAAAGTGAGTGTTTCCATCCCAGAGTGCTGTGGCCTAATTAGGTACTGGATCCACTTCATCTGAACGTCCAGAGCCCCCAGGATGTCCCATGCTAGATGATTTTCATTTGCCCCTTTAGATCCGATCTCTACCTGTTTATACCACCTCTCTGCCCAGGACGCTGATCCTTGTGCATCACATCACTGGGTTCTCTGACCTCCAGGCTGTCAATTGGGTCCAGCCTCTCATGCAGAGGTCATTGCCCCTCAGGCAGCCCTCCCCACAGAACCTCTGGGTTCTGGAAGCCTTCCCTTTGCTCCTGCAGGGGCAGCAACTGTACCCTGCAACTACTAACTCCAGAAACTGCATCAACTCTTGCGTTTTCCCAGGGCAGTCTACACCTTTGTAAATAATCTCTTTTCAAAACCCTCCTCAAATTACCCAATTTAAGTGTCTCATCTTTTTTCCGGCAAGACACTAGCTGATACCCTGCCCCTATTAGGATTGTCAGATTTAACAAAATAAAAATACAAGATGCCCAGTTAAAACTGAATTTCAGGTAGATAACAACAAAAAACTTCTTTTAGTATAAACAAGTGCCAATATTTATTGTCTATCTGACATTCAATTTAACTGGCAATTCCTGTATTTTTTATCTGACAACCCTAGTCCCACCATCAATTGTGAAAATATTTTGGGAAACTTGGTGAACTTCAGCTGACCCTTGAAACAAATAAGGTAAATGACTGTCACAAAATATTAATACTCATGATGCAGATAGGGTCCTAACTTGAATAATTTGCAGGACTGTTCCCTGAATTGTGTAATATTCTCTTTCTCTTTGCATATGTGTGTGTGTAAGAATAGAGACAGAAAAAGAAAAGAAAATGTGTAAGCAAGAGAAAATAATGAGAGATAAGCCTGGCAAGAAAGGCTAGTTCTGGCTCATCTAAAACTTTAAATCCAGGGAGGGCAATAAGGGGCCTTGGCACTCTATACGAAGTTCCCAAACTCTTATATACACAAGAAAAGTTCTGATCCTCTGCATCAACCAGATTTCTTTACATATCTTTCATAACTGATTCTGAGGAATTTGGCTCTCCAGGGTTGTTTTGTCTTTTTAAAAACATTTCCTGAGATTTATATCAAAAGATAAAATTGGATTATTGGAATCCTGCTAGTCCTACTAACTGCAAAATCACATTTGGATATTATCTTATATGATATTTGCAGAATATATTATCAATAATAAGATTTTAAAAACTTAAACTTAATTCCCCTTTTCTTATTTTTTTCTTGCAAATACACAAAAGAAAGACTGGGGGGGGAGGAAGAAAGAAAGGAAAGAAGGAAAGGAGGGAAGGAGGGTGGAAGTGAGGAAGGAAGAAAGGGAGGGAGGCAGGAAGGAAAGGAGGGAGGAAGGAAGGAGAGGAGGAAAGAAGAAGGGAAGGAAGGAAGGAAAGGAAGACATGTATAAGGAGTTTCGATCGCTCACATAATTGTGTGGAAAAAACTGAAGAGTTTTGGTTCATGTAATCTATATTAAAAAAATCAAAATATTATGTAATTATCAAAATAAGTTATGATTTTTACAGCCTCCAGCTATTATAATTTCACTGGATACTTTATAAGTAGTTGTCCTGGGAAATATGCCAAGTCTTCCTCCAAGATCTCACAGAGAAAAATTTGCCACAAGTCTGGAAAATGTTTAATGGAGTTTTATTTTGACTGTCTTTTCAGTGTTTGATCAGAAGAGGCACCTGCGTAGGTGTGTGCAAAGAGGGGAAAGTGGGCTGTCACATGGGCAATGAGCGTAAGTAGTCTTTTGTGCCTTTTGAGTTGGATTTGAAAAGAAAGAACTGTTTTTCTGTCTTTCATGGCTCTCAGAGACAGCAGAGATCATTTTCAGCAGTGCATTTAGGCAACAACTTCTGGTTTTAGTGACTGAACAAACACCATATTCTGCCCCTTCTAAGCCAGATCTTAGAAAAGTTAGAAAATATGAAAAGAATATGTTACATATCTATTAAACACATTCAAAAATAAGAAGGGGGCCTGCAGTGGACAAAAAGCTATGAGAAACTGATGAACGACAGAAAGCAGGAGATCACATTGAAAAGGAAGACAGGAGAGAGGAGTATGCAAGACAGAGTGGCAAGGAAGCTGTGAGGACCAACATGGTGGAATCCAGGAGCATGAGAAGAGCATCCTCAGCTGGTGCACTGCAATGGAGCTACCACGTGGTGTACCACAGGCATTCCTCAACACCATCCAGGCCTAAATAGTCAGAAATGTGAGTGTGGGCGCCCCAAGCAGATGGTCAGACCTCCAGGCCTTCACAAGACTGGCCACAACACCTTGTCAGCTCATGTGAAGCCTGTGATAATCAGGTCTCCACCACAAACCACCCAAGAAATTTCCCCAGAGGGCTCTTCAACCTGTGCATGAACGCCAGTTTACCTTGCCAAAGAAGTCCAACTCTTCATAATGATTCTGAGTCTTTATCAAAATTCCTTTTACGTGCCTCCTGGTTTATGCAATCTACATCAGGGTCATTCATTAAAATATTAGCCAAAACCATGGCAAAGGTAGAGCCTGTTGGCAACTACTAGAAGCCTTTCACCGGGTGAACATGGAGGCATGAATCAGTGCCCTTTGAGCAGTGGTTGAACCAGCTCTCAGTCTATCTCACTTGCAGACATTTTTGTTTAACCCACTTACTAGCTGTGTGATCTGTACCATCACTTAGTCACTCCGAGTTCCAGTTTCTTCCTTCTGCCTCATAGTATTCCTAAGCGGATTAAACAGGGTAATATGCTTTGCACAGTGATTGAGGTATAATAGGAGTTCAAGAAATATTCAGTTGTTGTTGTTATTATTATTATTGTTATTATTATTTTCAGCATTTGGGGTAGTCAAGAGTTTTCCTGGGTTTTAGTCTTCCTAAAGCCCTCCTGGCCCATGTCTTACTTTTGTCATATTCCTTTGCTTTGCTCCCTTCATCCAACTTATCCTTAGATCCTCTCGAGTAGAATTTATCTGAGAGCATCATTTACAGACACATTCCTCTCTGAAGATGCCTTATTCTTGGGCTCTAATAATTTCATTTTTAAAGCCTCCCTTTTTTTCTTATGTCCTATCACCATTTAGATTTTCTAGCCACAGGATTGTGTCCATTTTTTTGTGGGTGTTTCCAAATTTGCCTTCTGAAATCATCTTCTTACCATCCTCAATATTTTGTTTATGAATCACAGGGTAAAACAGTTACTTTATACAAAGCTTTTATCTCTTCCATTTTGCCAGCTACTTTTTGTTGGTGGTGGTGGTGATGGTGGTCACAATTCATTCCAAAATAGTTTTTCTTCCTTGGTGGCTTCCCCTGCCTTGCTGGGAGTTGCAGTTGTCTACAGGGCACTTTAGGAAGATGCTCTGTTTTCAGCCGAGTGAGGCTGGCAACAGAAGTTTGGAGAGCTGACAGTCCAGCCCTGCCCCATCACTAAACCCCTTCCACAGAACAGACTGTTCTTCCCACCTTTTATTCCCACCAGAATAGTCTCCACTGTGCGTTTCCACCTGGATCCGTGGGTTTCTGGGTCATCTTCTTTTATAGTGTGATTCTGTTTGCCATTCTTTTGCACTTTTCTAGTTATATTTCGGATGAGTTATTTACCAGACCTCGGTATATTTTATGAGACTTTCATTCCCGCTTTACCTTAGAAGTTTAGGTTGCCTTGATTTTCTCTGAGTTTTAGCTCTCCCTCCCTCGGTCAAGACTCAGTTTAGCTCCTTCCTTATCAAGTAAGCAAGTCCTCACAAAACACCTTTCTCCTTTTCTTCATGAAATGCCTTCTACCGGTAGCCAGGAACTCCCCATTCTGCCAATCAAAGGCTACATTCCAGGAAAAGGATACCCTCTCCTGGCTGGTGACTGGAGTCAGCTGTTCAGTGTTCACATGATCCACTAATTCCCAAGGTCTGACAGGTGAAAGAAGTAAGAGTACTGAGTAGCCAAACTCTTCAGGTCCTTAAGTGGGATATCAGACCCCAGGCATTCTAAATTAATTTCTAGAGGATCCATGTGAACCTGCAGAATGGGGAGCAGCCTGCTTTCTTTGGCAGACTGTCATGAAATTAGCCCCAGCAGACCCTAAACGGGCCCATCATATTGCCTCAGCACAAAACATCCCCTACACACCAATTAAGTTCTTACTGCAATCTCCTGCAACTCTGACTGAGGGCTCTGATCAGTCAATGTGGGAACAAGCTGAAGTGCTAGGGCTCCCCAAGAACAGTTACCAACCAATAACAGATAAAAAGCCCAGTTTCCTTGTTCCTCAGGTGGAACATCTCTGAGGCCTGTTCCACAGTTTCCCAAAGATCCCTAATCAGATTCACCCCACAAGTATCTCCGGTGATAACTTGCTCAGAAAGAATAACTTTCCCTGCCTCCCTGTCTTCCTCCCTTCTTTACATTCCCAAATAAACAACTTGCACTCACATCAATTTCAGGGTCTGCTTCTGAGAAACCCAGACAAAGACATGAACCTACATGTGGCATCTGTTCATGTCTGCCTTGGCATATATATACCAAACTAATTGGAACCATAGTTGTATACTGTATTAGTTTCCTATTGCTGCTGTAACAAATTACCCTAAGCCCGCTACGTAAAATCAAGCAAATTTATTGTTCTGTAGGTCAGAGGTTTCACTGGGCTAAACTCCAGGTACTGGCAGGGCTATTTTTTTCTGAAGTTCTCAGGAAAGAATTTGTTTCCTTGCTTTTTCCAGTTTTTGGGGGGCTACCTGCATTTCTTGGGTCATGGTCGCTTCCTCCATCTTCAAAGCCAGTTGCATAGCATATTCAAATTTCTCTCTCTCTGACATTCTTATCTCCTTTTTATGAGAATTCTTGTGATTACACTGGACCTATCCTAATCCAGGACAATCTTCCCATCTATAGATCTTTAACTTAATCACATCTAAAAGTTGCCTTTGCCATAGAAAGTAACATATTCATAGATTTGTGGCATTAGGACATAGAATTGGGGGGGCTGTTATTTTGCTATTACACATTTTCAAAGACCCAAATTACAATTATGAAGCATAAATTATGCCACAATTTACCTTGCATGGTCCATGTAGAATGTGGATTAGTGCCCTAGATCTAGGCCTCCTCTCCTCCCAAATTCCCCTCCACAAGAGACAGGTGGGTACTATATTCCAGCTTGCCCAGAATAGGCTGACCTCAAGTGGTCAGAGTATGCTAATTACTCAGGACTTCTGAAAGTCAATTTTCCCACCTATAAAATGGAATGGTTTAAATGAGATAATGTAATACAAATTGCCTGTTAAAATATTTTTGTCTCTTGGGGCTATATGTTTATTTTAACTAAGGCTACACTTATGTAGTGGTGAAAAATTAAATGTTTAATTAGACTCAGGAAACCCACCTTTGCCTCAGTTGCCTGTTTTAGACTTTAGGGATATTGAGATTACCTGTCTAATTATCACACTCTGTTTTGCAGCTGCCTCTCCAGGGGACTCAAAAACAATTTCCTTTTCCTGGTCCGGTGACCGCCTGTCTTGCCTCCTGGGAAGAATTAACTTTATCATCTGAGTCAGGAACTTAGATCAATGGAGAACTGTGTACAGCTAGTCATGTGGCAAGGAAGACGAAAGATTCAATCAGGATCTTCAAGCACCTGAAGGGATGTTATCCACATTTTAAAGATTGCTCCCCCTTGGCTTCTCAGGATCTTCTCTAGAGACTGTGTGGCAGAGGACACAGATTTGCCCCTCCCTCTGTCCCAGGGCACAGAGGTGGGACCGACAGGTAGAAATTGCAAAAAAGCAGGTTTCAGATGATTCCCAGGAAGAATCTTCTAGCATCTAGAGCTGTCTTATATTGAAGTGTTTCCTTTGGAAAGTAGAGGTTGGCGGTCGACATTGCTAGAGCTGTTGGCTCAGCAGGGGTTTTAGCATCCAAGCTTTGCCTGCCCACTCACAACTTTGTTTAGGAGATTCTATCCTGCCCTGCTCTCCATGTTTTGGTTGTTACTGTAAGACTAAGTTTCAGGGTCTTTTGAGATGCAGCAAAAGCTAACTGATAGGGAACTAAAATTCCAGTAATGTTTACCTGCCTCCAGGTCAACAACATGATCCCTGTCTATACTCAAGACTTTAGGAGTTTTGATCATATCCATCTCCCAGCACAACACTTGTTCTCTAAGCCTTTGAAGTCACCTGGAATTACGCCTGTTCTTTTTTGATATTGAGAGTTTCCGGTCCTCCATCCTTTCTTTCTGACCCTGTATATGACCTGGCTTCCATCTCTGAGCAGTCTAGACCTGACACTCTTTGTCACTCATGATAGTCTCTTGACAGCATCCTCAATATGCTTCAGACCTTCCCACTCCACTTGCCCCCAATCTTGGATCATCCAGCCATCCATGCTCTGCCCCTATGTGACACATGCCCATGTTGACTGGAGTCATGACAAAAACACAGTTTCCAAAGGCAATGCCCTTGGTAATTTCATGCTTTTTGGTGTGGGGGGGAAGGTATTCTTCCAGCAGTATACTCCTTTCTCAGCAGAAAACTTTCTTTTTCTTTTTCTTTTCTTTCTTTTTTTCTTTTTTTTGAAATACTGATCTTGAAGCTATCTGACTTTAACTTCAACTTCCTTGACTTATATCTGGGAACTGATCACAGCCTGAAGACTATGAGGAAGAGATTTCCTCTTTGCTGCCGAAGGATAATCCAAATCCATCCCTACACTTAGACTCTTGTAAAACTATAACTTTTATTTTTATTTTTCCTAATTACAGAAGAAATTTATGTTCATGTAGCTACAGCTCTGCTCTTCAAAAAAAAAAAAAAAGGCATGTCAGAATGTACAGCAAAAAGCCTTGATGTTTTAGGAATAGCATGGAATTCGTTCTAATTTGGACCACAAGTAAATTATTTATAAACTTGGAGATTTTCATTATTATCCATAATAAATTACTTGTGACACTTCATGAGTGACTCAGATACCTGGGTTAGATCTGGAAGATTTATTTGTTTTGTGTACCCTGTCTTGTCAGAGCAGCCCCCAGGTGACTGTGCCAGTTGGGAGAGGGTGACACTCTGTTGTTGGGAGTATGGGTGAGCACACACTACCTACAGGATCACCTGGCAGTGTAGATGCAAAAAACCTTCTTCAATCTTGGGGTTCTACTTTTACCAACCTATTCCAAGGAAATCATCAGATGTATACAAGATTTATATACAAGAACACTCGCTAGAGGCTCATTCATAGTGGTGAAATACTGGAAACAACTTTAATGCCCACTGATAGGACTTTAAATAACAATGGCAATAGTAGTAACATAACTTTTGAAGTTCAACTATTTCCCATCGTAGGGACTAATTTAGAACTAAAGAATTTAAAGTAAAAGAATATATAGCTACTATTTATTTATAAAGATTTTGTATTTATACAAAAATGGTAAAAAGCAAATGCAAATTCCAAAGCAAAGTTACCTCTGAGTTTGCCATTCTTCATTTAGTTTTAGGGTGACATTAATCCATAGGTGGCTAGTGGCTAGTTACATGGAGAGAGTGGAATTTCCAGTCTTAATTTAATCCTGACCTACCTTCTATATAATGACTTCTATTGTACAGGACCACGGTAATGGTAGAGAGAATTGGTGACAAAACCAATTTTGCTGAATAAGAACATTTGGTGAAGGGGAGTGATCGCTAAAGGATAAATGGTATATATATATGCGCCAATCACTGTGCCTTGACTCTTTTACAAATTCATTTAATTCTCACAAACGTCCTTTAAAGGAGGCACAATTATTATCTCCATTTTACACATGAGAACACTGATAGAGGGATAAATCAACTGTTTAGAGCTAGTAAGAACTTGGGCAGTCTAGCTCCAGAGCCCATGTTTTTTAGTAAATGTGATAAATATTATGCAGCCACTTAACATGACATGAGAAAATGAAATAAGCAGTAGATAATAAACAGTAGAAAACATTATGATGCCAATTTATATGTGTACTTATTCAAGTATGTTTATATAGGAGGCGTGTGTGTGTTTATATTGTGTGTGTGCTTGGACATGTGCATATTACACAGAGAATGGTTAAATACAAAGAATGAAGGGATGAATGGACAAATGTTATGTTAACATTAGTTATCTCCATACATTTACAGGAAGCATTCATAGTTCCAAAGGACCCCTTGACTGGGCTTCTCACCATATTTCAGTGCTAAGCACCTGTGCCAAAGGTACATTTCCAACAGCCTGACATGCAGGAACCCCATATCTTACTATAGGGTCAAAAAAATTTGCCATAGCCAACACCAGGCAAGGTAGAAACCAGGCATATAGACCAAAAGAGGAGAAATGAGAAACCAGCTGTGATAGGCAGAATTCTAAGATGTTGCTCAAAAATCCCACCCCATGGTGTACACTCCCTGTGTTAATAAGATGTGATATCATTCCTGTGATTAGGTTGTGTTACATGGCACAGTTGACTTTCAGAAAGAAAGATTATTCAAGTGTGCCTGACCTAATCTCATGAGCCCTTTAAATCTGGGTCTGGAGATCAGAGGCAGGGAAAGTAAGAGATTCAGTGTTTAAGAAGGAATCAGTGCAAGGGAGATTCTCCATTGCTGACTTGAAGAAGGAGGGGCCATATGACATGCTGTGGCAGCTGGCCTCTTGAAGCTGAAAGAAAATTCAGTTCAGCAACTAGCTAGAAGATAGAGACCTCAGTTCTATGACTGTGAGAAACTGGATTCTTCCAACAACATGAATGAGCTTGAATCCCCCCTCAGTACCCCTCCCCACACACCAAGAAACTTCAGAGAATGTGAGCCTGTGAGCAGAAAACCTATCAAGATGTGCCAGGACTTCTGACCTATAGAACTGTGAACTAACAAATTGATGTTTTAAATGCCTCCGTTTGTGCTAATTTGTTATGTAGCCATAAAAAACAAATACACCAATCCACAAAACTGTTCTAGACCCATTTGTGCCTGCTCTTGCCAATGATCTCTGATAATTATCATGGAGCAGCCATTACCACTATGAGAGAACAGAGTAAGAGAAAGGGCCTTGGGTATGAGGCAGGATTGGGGAATTAAAAGGAAAAGGAAAAGGAGGCAGAGCAAGGCTGCTCTGGCCAACAGGATGAAACACCTGGATAAGCAGAGGGGAATGGTCCTGGGGAATCTTGGCAGCAGTTGAGTGGGGTGAGTCCAGAAAGGGGGCTTCTTTCTTAAGAGCAGGGACTATGCTTGAGAGCATTGTTTAAAGGAAGAGTAGTGAATACAGGGCTTGTCTGAGAAGATATAGACACTGACTCAAGGAGCTGAAAATTTTGAGATGAGCATCACAATAGGAAGGCAATACTAACATGAGGGAGAAAAGAAAGAAGAGGAGGGGGAGGGGGCAGGAGGATGGGGAAGGACGGGGGAGGAGGAGGGGGGAGAAGAGGAAGAGGATGACGGCAATCACAGTGATGATGATGAGGATAGGGAGGCTAAGAGTAAAACAATTAAGTGTCCAGAATAGAAATACCTGTACCACAGTCTTTAAACAATTTCTTTTAATTGTATGTTTGGGAAGCAATTCAAAATAACACAAATACGTCCTTTTTTCCTAACCCAGTTGTTATTATACAAATTTTGTATAATAAATTAATCAGTGCATAACAAATTAAAACCTCCCTTAACACCAAAAGAATGGTCTCTCTGCTTTAAATATATTAACCTTGTAGAGCAGTAGCTATGTTATTCTTCAACAGTCTTTATAAATTCACCACGTTGGGGGGGTTAATACATTTTCCCCTTATTAGAATGAAAGATCCTAAAGACATAAAAGAAACAGTCATAAAAAAGAGGTTCTCCCCAGAATCTCTGAAGTACAGGCCTTGCCCAGTATTAAGAAACAAAATGTCACTTAGGTCGGAATCCCTAGAAACTGAGCCTGAGATGGGAATTCAAAGGCATACAATTTGTCGAAGGAAGCTCTCAGGAGAAGGGGAGTAGGGAACAGCATGGGGTGAGAAAGGAACTAAGCAAAGATGAGATCTCAAGTGGATATTAGCCTTAGACTGATCCCATGGTGTGTTCTGGAGGATTAATTGCAACACAAAGTTGGTCCCATATTGAAGCCAGGAGCTCGCTTTTGTACACCTATGCAAGTTAGTCATGAACTGCCTGTTGGGGCTGACATGCACAATCTCAGGTTCTGCCAAGGGCAATCCTCTAGAGAAGAGAAAAGTTACAGCCTCTGCGTGGGACCCAACTCCATCTGTGAGCAGGGTTTGAATCTTTTTCCCAGGAGGCTCCCAGCCTCAAGGTAAATCAGTGGGTAGAGACAAGGGACACCCAATTCCATATGCCAGAAGCATACGGTGTCCAACCCCACCTCAACACACTGTGACACGAGTTTTAGATCTGGTCTTTGATTGTCTTCCCTCCTGAGGGTCACAGTCAATCTGGTTCTGGCCCTGACTTTTCTGTATTTCTGTTGATCCCCAGTTCTCTCTTCCCCTGACTTAGGGTCTCTTGGCCACCAACCTGCTCCAAAGCAGGCACTGTGCCCTCATAAGTCCTCATTCTTGCTGGGATCTGGTTCCAAGAAATCGTAGGAATCTATAGGCTCAGGAAAGAAATCGCAGAACACTAGAGCTTGAAGCACCTCAGATATAGTTCAACCTGTTTTCCCAACGGGGAAGAACCTTGTCACATGACTGGCTCAATCTCTTCCCATAGAGCCCAAGGATTTTTTTAAACATCAGTGAGCTCAGGTATCCACTCCTGTCCATGTACCTGTGGTCAATATTTTAAGGTACATGAGGATAGCATCTTTTAGGCAGGGACTGTGGGTAGAGTAGGCAATGGACACATTCTTATCTGACCCACAGGTAGCCTATCTATTGTCTGTCTAAGAGCCAATCAAATTTTCTCCCGCAAAGATGTGAATACATATATAGTGATTATGGTTAGCAAAAATGGGTACACCCAGTATTCCAAAAAAAAAAAAAAAAAAAGATCACGGTGTAGAGAGACACAAGCAGAGGTCATGTGGGACTTCAGCAATCTTTACAAGTCAGGTACATTTGTGGCTTAAAGAGCACTCATTCAAAGACATTTATAATTATGAAAGCAATCATGAAAAGTGTATACAAGTTTCTGTTTGCTTTTACTTGTCTGAACAGCAGAAAACATGGTTCCCAGACTGGCATTTTGGTAAGGTCTTTTCAATATCCTTCTACTTCCAAATGACAACTAATCAGTTTCTTGATTTCAGAAAATCTAACCTGCCGAATTGAGTGAGGAATGGTGAAATTTGTCTAAGGAACTCAACGGTTTAATGCATTTTGCCATGGAGATTATGGCTATTGCAGCATGGGGACAGGGCTGGCTTGAAAGAAGATGAGCACTCATTGAGCATTCTGTTCAGGCAGCTGCCCATTATCCAGGGGGTGGATGATCCAGTTTGGGGATTTTTCATGCCTCTGGCTTCTCCTCCCTTCTACTGTCTGCCCTTTGGCCACATTACAGATCAAATTAGCATGTCTTTGAGAGGATAGAAGGGGAAGGGACAGGTAGAATTCAAATTGGTCAATTTTGTAGCTTGTTCGCTGCTCTAATACATGAGATCAAAACCAAAGGCTAACGTGGGGTTTTGGATTATCAGTGGATTATATTTAATCTATACCAGACCTCCCCTCCATTACTAGAGAAATTGGAGTCTGATGGAGATGCCCTGTGTTTCACATGGATGCCAGGGCTCAGCACATAGAGGCTTGTCTAGAATCTCAAACACATACATGTTAGAAGTGTAGAGCTGGAAGGGGCCTTAGAGATGATCCAGCCTTGGAAAATTGAGGCTCAGAAATCTGAAGCAACGTGCCCAAGGTCAGCCAAAAGATGGTTGCCAGCAGCTAGTGAACAGCTTGAGAAATCAGTTAACTTTGAAATTATGTAACTGTGACAAGTTGATATGTAAAATATTAACTAAGTGTGCCTCTTCTTGATCCGTGGTGGCTTCTTGTTGGGACTCTTCACCAACTGGAAACTAAAATCAAGACCATTCATTGCTGCAGAGACGCCCCCAGCACTGAGAGCAAAGAGCCCTGATGCTAATGTTGCAAAGGACACAGCTCCACGCTTGAGGTTAGACAGACTTGATGCAAAGAGGTGCCGGAGACAAAACCAGGTTTTTTTTTCTCTATGACTGGCTTGAGGAGAGCAGAGATGAAAGATCAAGAATGAGAAGGCATGTCTTTCATCGCACACACACATGGAGGTCATCGTCATCATCTTCATCATCACCATCATCATCAAAGGGAACAGCAGGAAACAGGAGAGGGTTTCTCATGAGGTTTGGAAAGAGCTGAGAAGGAAGAAAAAGCCCTTTTGCTTTTCTTCTGGATGTTTCTGATGGTGTCAGTCTCATGAAAGTACCTAACTGGAACCAGCAGGGTACAAGGGAGCTGTTGCAGAGGAGGGACAGGAGGCTTTTCCAAGGTAAGCAGTCATGGGGAGGAGACTCTGCAGGTCCCACATCACCAGCAGAAAGAATCAGCATGTGGCCTTGAAAGCTGCCAGGTGAGCGAGGCAACTTAAGGAGACACAGACCAAAAAAGGGTCCAACGGTACAAAGGTACAAGGGTAAAAAAAGGGGGCAACGGGAAGAATGGCTGATTTGAACCTGAGTGCTTTTTGATGACCAGACCATCCATTGGTCACACCCAGAGAGTGAATTACATGAGATATATGCCTCGGCAGAGCTGTTCATGTACAGTCCACTTGCAGGGAGAAGCTGGCCACCACCCCTCATGCAGGTATCCAAAGCAGGGGAGAACAAAGTGGCTACTCCCTCCCACATGCAGCCAATCACCGCAGACCTCCTCCTCACTGCCTGCTCCTCAGAGCCTGTTAGGTCAGAACCAGAAGGAGAGGCAAGACATCTCGCAATGTCATTTTGGGTTGCGCTGTGACCAAATTGCAAACTGCAGATCCTAAGTTGACCCTAGAAGTGACTGGAGCCATTATGTAAATTGGATGAAGTTTCCTGCTGCCCAGTAGAATTGGGGCTTGTTCCATGGGGAGAATGAAAGGGAGTTTCATCACTGTACTTGGTGTCTAGAGGGCTGTTTTGACTGTGAAATTCCATATCCAAAACATTCTCGGTCGTGGGGGAGCTGTCCCCTGTCTCCTGCAAACCATGTGAGAGAACGTGGCCTCAAATTGTAGCTACTGAGACAGAAGCCCCTGACTCAACTGGTTTCCAGGGACAAGCTGGTGGGAAGGACCTTGTGTTCAGTGAACACTGTGTCCTGGCCCTGTTGTGAGCACCTTCACCATCCTTAGCGCCCTTGTTATATGTCTGCAAGGAAGAAGTTCTCATCATTGTAGGCAGCTAGTACCTGTCTTGCTGATGGCAAGGCCCTTTCCTCTTCCACCAAGCTGCCCTGGGGCAGAATTTATCAGAAAGACTGAGAAACATCATTATCCCCAGTCTCATCCCTTCTTTCCTACATATCCACCTTGGGTGCTTCAAGAGTAGGACAGTTAGCAGCTGAGCACACAAATGCAGCCCTGTCTGGGAACAGGGAACCTGAGGGGATGCAGTGGTGGCCTTTGGAGAGGTCAGTGACAGCTGTGTAATCAGGGAAGTGCCTTGTCCAATTGAAAACCCACCCTCCCTTTGAACTATGCACAATCCCCCCTGAGGGTCTGGGTTGAGTTTTTTTCCTTGGCAAATCACACCATCCCATTGGGAGAGCGGCTTGCTGAGTTTGGCAGTGTTGACACAGCAGTCTCCGGACACGTTCCGGGAAAGCAGGCTGGAGCATGTGAGATGAATTTTCTCCTGAACTGGGTGGTTTCCAACGTGTCAGAAAAACAAACTTGGAGAAGTCTGTTGGCTTGTGTGCATGTGTAGATCCCCCTTCTGGAGTTGAAAATGCTGTTGGCCTTTGCTTCTGTTGCTTTAACCGCCCCCACTCCCTCAAAAAAAGGAGAGAGAGAGAGAGAAAATTTTCCCAGCGTCTGGTTCCCTGAAACCTGAGGCAGCGTGGACAATGGGAGCTCTTTCAAGTCCCAGCCCCAGCAGCCACGTGACTGTGCCTTTGTGCTGGGAGGAGCGGAGGCAAGTGGAGACTGCCTCTGTGTCTGGGCACAGGGACTGTTTCAGTGTTGCTGAACTGGGCCCCTCCTCTCCACCGCCTGCCTCCAGGCCCTTGGCCACCCCTCTTCCTTCCAAACATCCAGTTCCTGTTCTCAAAATAACTGCCCACAGGAAACCACCATGAGGCGGGGCTTCTGCAGTGGGTGAATTTCTAGCACCCCTGCAGGGATGCTGGGATCTGGCAGGGATAGTTGAGGGAGCAGGGAGAGTGACTGACCCTCATTGTGGCAATGCACAAGTTGCGAGGCCAGGAGGGCCGTCAACACCCACTCCTCACCCTCCTCCCACCTGTAACTTCTGTTTTTCTCATAAAAGCAAGGCCAGGCAGCAGCCCAAGGCTAACTCCTTTCATTGCTTTTCCATCCTTTAGGAAAGGCACTCAAGTATGTTTGACCTTCAGGTGAACTGCCCGGTAGTGCTTCCTTTCTCGACAGGGACTGTGGCTACTTGGCTACTGGGCCACAGGGCAGTGGAAGCACCCCTGCTGGAAATTTCTGCTTTCCCACTTCCCATCGTTCCATGAAACAAGGTCAAGGAAGCCCTTTTGTTGCAAAAGAGAAAGATCCTGGCTTCCCCTTGCCAGAGAGCAAGGAGGAGGATCTGACTCTTTGGTCAGAGTGCTCGGAGGGAGTCACCCTTAGCAACTAAGTAAGAAGACACCGGCAAGTGGGTTACCCTTCTAGATTTCATCACTGTAGCTAATGTAGGCATTATCCAATTCTCTAAGCTAGTGATTCTCAGCCCTAGCTGCACGTTGGGATCATCTTGGGAACTTCTAATACTTCTTTACCCAAGCCACCTCCAAACCAAGGAAATATGAATCTCCAGGAGGTAAGACCAGGCATCGGTATTTTTAAAAACTCCCCAGATGGTTCCAGTGTGCAGCCAAGTCTAAGAACCAGTGGTTTAGCAGCAGTGCTTCTTGAACTCAAATTCATATATAATCACCTGGGATCTTGTTAAAAATAAGAATCTTGTTCTGATTCAGCAGATCTGAGCTGGGCTTGAGATTCTGGAGGCTAACAAAGGGTGCTGACCCTGCTAGTCTATGGACTATACTTTGAGTAGCCAAGCTTTAGGAGTCCCTTAAGAGTCTCTAATGATACCCTGGACCTCTCCCTGGTTGAATAGGCAGAACTAGTGAGGAGATGAGATGAGACGAGAAGTCCATAGAGGATTGCAGACTTCTAGGTCATGAAGGGATTGTGGGACAGATGTCATATCCATGCGTTTGGGAAATCTTTTCAATTTGGAGAGATCTGATAGTCGGTGGGACTATGACTGAATTCGGGATAGAATAAGATATAAATATAAACCTCAACTTTTAAAGTTGTGATGAGAGAAATTGCATTGTAAGAGATCACCTCCTACCTGCCAGCTCTTCACCTGAGGCTAAGGTTGGTGACAGTCTTAAACTGACACAGCTGAGTGACATAAAGCCCTGTTTGGGATTATCAAAAACCATCTGGCTCGAAGAGGGCCCGGGGATTCCAGGGAGCTTAAGCAATGAGGGGGACAAAGAAAGGTGTTTACTTGTCTCAGGGTGTCTCAAATATGGCTGACATGCTCTGCCTACAATAAGGAAATACTTTTGGTTCCCTATTTATTTCCTGATTCAAAATCAGTCGTTGTCTAGAAAATACAAGTAGCATCGGAGACTCATAAAAGGTTTCTAAAGTTATACAGCTACAACGTCCAAGGTCTCTGAGACACCATAACCAAGTACTCACTAGCTCGACCCTTGAATCAGAAGAACCGAAGCAATAAGGTATGAGCAGCCCAGGAGGGATGTGGGACTCACAACTCTTTTCAAGCCTCATTTTCTCACTGGTGACATGGAAGTAACAAAAATACCCACTTCATTAGATTATTGTGAAAATTAGAAAGTATATGTAAAGCACATAGCACAATGTATGGTACACAGTACATGTTCAATAAATGCTAGCTGCTATACTATTACTGCTAATTATTATTAAAATAATACACTCATCTCATAGGATGTGAGAGCTAGCATAATGCTTAGCACATAGTAAATGTGCAATAAACACTTGCTAAATGAAGCAAAATGTAGGTTACATTTTTCTTCTATGCCCCCTTTTGGTTTTTAAGGTTATCTATCAGCCTTTAGTTGGTTTCCATTGACCTGCTCCCTAATCATCCTAAATATGAGGAGAGAAGGTTTGCAATGCAAAGTCCCCTGGGGACTGACCAGCAGACCTGCTTATTTTACAGAGAAGACATCTTCCAGTGGGGTGGAGGAGGAAAGGATACGACTTGGGAAGGGAGTGCCTATTTACAGAGACCCTATAAGTGAAGAGTTCAGGACTAGGTGCTTTACTGGTGTTATCTCAGTCAGTGCCAGCATCCTTCCCTCCTTAAATACAAAGAAAGGATTCATCCACTCCTTAAGAGGTAATGCCCCCCTTTGCTTCACAGCACCCTTTGCACACTTCTAAGCTCACAGAGTATGGTTTGAGGAATCATTTCTTCATCGCTAGAAGTTTCTGCCTTTATTGGAAAACACATCTATCCCTCTTAGGTCTTGGAGAAGTAAGTCTAGATGGACTTCAGGTTCCAGCAGACCCAGAACAGCTCTTGAATTTAAATACAGAGGAAGATTCCTAGGGAAAGAATAGGGCTAAGTGGGAGTGGCCTTGGAATGTGACAGCATAGAGCACTCCAAGTACTCTATGCTGTCACTGTGTGTGGGAGGGATCTACTTTCTGACAAACTTGGCTTCTGTGTGGTTCAAGACATTTTAGAGTGAGAAGTAATGGGGCAGGCCTTCTGGAGATCACAGAACCACAAGGGAGAAAAGCCATCTGTGGTGGTTCATTTTATGTCAACTTGATTGGGTTAAGGAATGCCCAGATAGCTGGGAGAATTTCATTTCTAGGTTTGTTGTCCTAGGTTTGTTTCCAGAAGAGATTAGTATTTGAATGCATTTGAATCATAGACTAAGTAAGGACATTTGCCCTCACCCATGTGCCATCATCCAATCTACTAAGGGCCCAGATAGGACGAAAAGGTAGAGAAAGGCAGAATTTGCTCTTTGCTTGAGCCAGGACTTCCATCTGCTTGGTTTTCAGGCCTGTGAGTTTGGACTGAAACCTGGACTTCCAGCGTGCAAACAGCAAATCATGGGACTTCTCAGCCTCCATAATTGCATGAGATCATCCCTCATAATAAATCTCTTTCTGTATATTTCTCTCTCTATTCTATTGGTTCTGTTTCTCTGAAGAACCCTGACTAATACTCCATCTGAGGAGCAGGTTGTGCTGGGTCTTGGTTATTGCAAGGGGAGTGATGCTGAGCATGGTATGGTGGCTGTCCCTGGGACTTGTCCCATCCATACCCATGGATTCATGTTTGTTCTGGCGGAGAGGGTGTTATGAGTGAAGATGGAAAGGGCTGTTGAATGAAGAGTGGTGAGATGCTGGAGCACAAGCAGCCCAGCTTTGGCTCTCCTTGGTCTCCATGAGAGTCAGAGTGGAGAGGTGTCTTCATCCCCTCCACGTTGCCACAGATCTATATGCATGTGGTCATATGAAAGGCTCTGGCACTTTCTTTGGCCAGTGTGGCAGCTATCAGTGTGGGGTGGAAAAAAAACCTAGCGGAAGTGAAAATGTTCCGCAGGCATGGCAGTGCCTAGGACAGGCTGCAGTGGCCAGTAGGAGGTGTTAATGGAGGTGCCCACTATGCACAAAATATTCACTGTAAGTGGGAACAGCAACCAGGAGAAACCCCAATAACCAGTGAGAAGAAAGGACAGAGGTGTTCCACAAAGACAGCACTCTGGGCCATGGGCCAGTGAAAGAGGCAAGGGAGCATGGGGGCCATTGTGTGGTGGCTGAATGGACTTGGGTTTGCGCTCTCAAAGGACTCCCAGAAAACTACAATACAGGGAGGGTTGCCAGGGGCTGAACTCCTGTCTTGGCAAATGGTGGTTGGAGTGATTTCTGTCCAAGTCATCTCATTTTTAACCCTAGCCCAGAATAGCACAAGGAATGCTGGGATATTTGTCAATATCATTGGAATGAAGTCTGCTTTGTGCACCTGACCTCGAATACCGCAATTGCCCCTCCGTTTGTTCTCTCTCCCCCTCCCCCATCTCTCCAGATTCTTGTCTGCATCCCTCCATCTCTACATCTCTCTCTTAATCCCTGCCTCTGTCTTGTTCACCCAGTCTCCCATTTCCCACATGATGCCTGACTCATGGTAGGCATTCAACAAATATTCTTTAACTTCATAGTATGGAAAATTTTAAACATACATAAAAGTAGTAGAATAATATAAGGCACCTCCATGTGTATATCACTCAGATTCAATAACCTTTCAACAGCATCCTCCCCCACTCCTTTCCCCAGGTTTTCTGAAGAAATATCAGACATTGTATCAATTTAGCCATAAATATTTTAGAGGATGGCTCTTAAAGACAAGGACTCTATATAAACATAACCACAATCCCATTAGCACACCCAATAGTTAGCAACAATTTCTTTGTATTATCAAACATCAAGTCAGTGCTTCAAATTTCCCCAATTGACTCCATTTTTTTACAGTTTGTTTATTCACATCAACATCTAAATAAAGTCCATTTATTGTGTTCTGTTAATAAGCCTCATAACTCTTTTAATTCCCTTTTAAGCTATTGTCAACAATTGGCTGACCATATCTCTTTCTGTTTCTCTGTGTCTATTTTTCTAACTACTCCTCTATACATATCTATCTTCATGTCCACTGGTTTTGCTTCTGTCTGTCTATGTCACTATGTCTGTTTCTATCCAACTTTATCTCTCTGTGAACATTTTTCTGTCTCTTTGTGCCTTTATCTGTGCTTTACACACTCTCTCTCTCTCTCTCTCTCTCTCTCTCTCTGCCTTCTTCCCAGGCCTTGTCTTTGTGTCTTACACATGCACGTGCATACACACACCCATATTAAGCACACCGAAATTTAGGCTGACACCCTAAAGTCGACAAGGGAGTCCTGCACATCCATTGAACTGGGCTCTGAAGAATTAAACAAGGTTCTTAGCTTAAATGTTAGTGCACTTTTACCAAAGCACCTTCTTGATGTTTTGTGCTATGCCCATTCCACTGACTTTCCTGAGACCCTCTAGTTTTTGAACCTCCCTCAATAACCTACGGAGACACCTAGGACCAAGACGAATGAATGTGAAGGCTGAAAAGGACTGCACGGATGTCCACGGTGTTTGTTACTTTATCTGTTTTTCCATGTAAAATTTCTGAAGGCTCACTCACCAGTGAATTCCTAAAACAGTGACTGCAAAGAAAACTGTTACGGGATGCCTGTTGGCCAGGTACTGCTTCACATCAATTGTAGGGACCACTCTCAGTTTTAAAAGAAACCTTTTACAAAGTCTTAAATTATGTGTTAGACCTGGAGGCAACAAACCCAGTGTTTTTCCTTTCTTTTTAGAAGTGGAATTCGTTTTTGAATAAAATCTTACATAAAACCCAAATGCATAAAGTGAATAAAAACTGAAATTGGTATTTGTGGGTTGGGGGTGGAGGGTGAAATGCTATGGAAAATAATCTAAAGCAAAACAACAACAACAAAAAATGACCTGACCAAACTTATTTTGCAAGGAAGTGAGCTATGTCCCAGAGTGGGTGACGTGATCCACCAGGTCTTGCATTGCATTAGTCACAGAACCAACAGCAGAAATCAGCTCCTCCAACCTTACTCCTTGAAGGCAAGATCAAAATTTAATGGAGACCCTGGATCTAGGGCTTTTAATTGCTTTCAGGTAATTGTTTTGGAAGATGGACTGACTGACCGTAGTAGTGATTTTGAAGGTTTCAAGTCCCAGAAACCTTGAGCCATGGCTCCTTTGTTTCCTGGAACAGAACCCGTTGGTTGGCTGTTTGACAAATGACTAATGGCAGAATAATGGCAGTCTGGTTATCAAGGTCAGAACTGTAGGGTGTGAGTCTGTCTTTTTTGGAAGTAGCCTATACTTGTGGGAAAGTAAATTCGATGTGTTTGGCTAACAGAGCTGGAAAGTTAAAGACGAGAACAGTGATCCTCTCATTAGAACAGTTGCCATAAACCAGTTTGAAATGGAAGTGCCAATTGATGGGGAAAAAGCACGCTGGCTTGAGAGGCTCCTGGGATGCCTGGTCCACAGCTACATACCTGCAATCTTAGGGAACCCACAGACGACTCTGTGACCCTAGAAGAGACTTGAAGTTCTTGCTGGCTGCACATGTGTACCTCCAGGGGCACTGCCAGTGAAAGCTGCTAGAGAAGCAGCAGCCTCTTGACTACACTGAAAACTGACATAGGTAAGCTCAGTGGGGAATTATTCTGTGCAGCTGAGAGCCTTGAGAAAATCCTCATTCAGTTGAATATCAGATTTGGTTTGGGGGGCCAGTGAGGTATACTAATAATATAAAAATATAACACATGAGCTTCAGGGTCAGAAACTGAGTGTATATCCCAGCTCTATCCCTTTCTCTCTCTCTCTCTCTCTCTCTCTCTCTCTCTCTCTCTGTGTGTGTGTTTTGTTTTGTTTTGTTTTTTGAGTTGGAGTCTCACTCTGTCGCCCAGACTGGAGTACAGTAGCACGCTCCTGGCCACCGCAGCCTCAAACTGCTGGGCTCTGGCAATCCTTCCGCCTCAACCTTCCAAGTAGCCAGAATTACAGGTGTGCGCTACCATGCCCGGCTGATTTTTTGATTTATTGTAGAGACGAGGTCTCGCCAAGTTGCCCAGGTGGGTCTTGAACCCGTGGGCTCAGGCAATCCACTTGCCTCGGCCTCCCAAAGTGCTAGGGTTACAGGCTGAGCCACTGAGCCCGGCCAGTTCTATCCCTTTCTAGCTGAGTGACAGTGGGACCGTTAATTATCCTGCCCCACCTGAAAATCAGTTATCTCTCAGCAGCCTTGCACAACTGATCTTGTGATGCCTATTTTATGACCGAAGAAAATAAAACCCAAGAGTAGTCCCCTGTTCAATCTCACCTACCTGGTGAGTGTCTCAGCTGAGCTGATCTTTGCTTGGCTCCTGGTCCATACTTTTTCCACCACCCCATGCTGCCTCTGGTCTAATCTCCAGTTGGACTAGTGAGAACACACAGACTGAGAAATAATACATTAAACAATAGCCAAGATTCAAATTTACAGAGAAAGAAAGTAGACTGGTAGTTGCCTGGGGCTGGGGTGGAAATGAAAATTAACTGTAAATTGGCACAAGGGATCTTACTGGGGGATGAAAATGTAAAATTGATTTATGGTGATTGTTGGACTCCATAAATTTACTAAAAAAGCATTGAATTGTACACTTAAAACGGATGAATTTTACGATATGTAAAATATACTTGGATAAAGCTGTGGGTGTGGAAAAAAAGCCATGATTACAAAATACTTATTTTCTGAGAAGGACTTTTCTGTTTTACCCATCATTTTTTGAAGCAATTAGTATTAGTTTATTTCTTTTAAAATGTGTTATCTGTATTATTGATTTGGAAAAATAGAAGGGTTCCCTTTCCTCTACAGTAACCATTAGCAACACAGTTAATATTGGCTTTATTGCATTCTCCTTACTTGTAAGACCACAGTGGTCAATATTAGAAGTACCACATGTAAACAGCTGGCACAGAGGGTGGCACATTATGGGTCTCTAATGGTAGGGTTAGAGACCTAGAGGCTTCTGTATACCCTAGGATCACAGGATAAGTAATTGGCAGTCTGCATGGCTGTTGTGACAAGCAGCAATGCTGCATGAAAGCACCTCCCACCTTGTCTGGCACTCAACGAATCAAAGCAATTAGTGTTTTTATGCCCATGCAGGGCTACTGAGTCCACTGGATTTAAGTTGTGCAGCAGAAAGCCTCAACCCTTCCCCTCATCTCTCCAATCTAGCTAGAAGAATCCTGGTCTTCCAAGATTTGATAGAATCCTTCCAGGATAGAAGACTGAATTCCTGTCAGTAACACGTGGGAGAGTTCCATCATTAATTCCTGCCTATGGAGGATATGAAGGGAAAATTTCAGCAAGGCTGTATTTTGAGGAAAGGCAATGCTTGCAGGGCTACAGACGTGGAATTTATGGTTTGTATTTGGTGGTGGCTGGTTCCACGCTTCCATTTGACTAAAATTGAAAAGTTGAAAGAGCAACCCTTTGTTGTTGCCATTTAAAGGAAGTGATTTTTGAGGTGTGGTGGCCTCAGTACATTTTTCAGATTGGCTTAGCTGCACATTGGTGCTGGCTTGTGTCTTGGTAGGAATAGCCAGTTTACACGTTGGTATGTGGGATGGCGTTTCACTGCAGCTCGCTCTGAAAGATATAAAGTGTGTCTTCAAGGTTTCAGAGGCTAACACCATTTGAGAAACTGTAAGCTTTTCTTTTTCTTGGCTTTGATAGCAATGACCCATTGACCTAACACCAGGAATTGTGTGACTCCAGTGGAGACTGAAACCAGGATTAAAGTGGAAAAGCTTGGAGGCCCAGGTCACCACATGTGCACTCCAGGGGTGCCACTCACATCCCTTCTCTGTGAATGGAGCCTACAAGGCTGACAGCGGAGGCCTGGGGGCGGGGCTTGAGAGCACAGCCTTGGATGATTGGTCTTCTCTTCCCAGATGCCAGTAACCACGTGTCTGGAAGGTTCTTGCTCCTCACTGTATTCCCTGAGACTGCCCTTTTGCCACCATGGGGATACTCCTGACATGTTTTAAGAATATCCTCCTAAAGAGCTCTCAAGGGGTTTGTTTTTAGAGGTGCTTTTACTGAATGCCTACTCTCTACCAAGCTCTGTGTTGAACAGTCGCACTACAGTTTGCTTTGTGGTTAGCTTAGTTTCCACAACAGCCAGCTGAGATTTGTATGCCTTCCTATCTATTGCAGATCTCAATGTTTTTGTAGTAATTTACAGTATGTATTTTTGCAGATATACGTGTGTGTGTGTGAATATACATACATGAATACATACATATTGTGTGTATATGTATATATGAATATTCCAATTATAACAACTCTATCCACTTTATTAGCAGAAATTCTTATAATTTTTTCTCCAAAATATAAACTCATTACTCACTGCTTTTGCCTATGGACGAGCTGGAATGTCAGGAGCCTTACTGGAAGCTGAGCTCAGAAACTGTTGGTTCCCAGCATCCTTGCCAGCCTCTGGCTTCAGTTATTTAAATGTCTGCCAGGTTGCCAGAGGCAGGAGAGAGCCAACGATCTGTGGTGCTTCTAAAACTTCAGGCGGGATCACAGGAATTTGATTTTCACCAAACCATCCATTCCCACTGGCACTGGAGTCTTACTCCCTACCACCGTAGTCACTGCTGAGCTGCCCACTTCTAGAAGTTCAAGTAGAGACTCATCTCTCTTGTCCTGAGGGTTTTCTGTGGTGAGAAACAGAAGTCTCATCACTCTATTGTCCTCAGTGACGGGTGACCCACAGCAGACTGCCTGAACACTTAGTGTCATAGCCCATATGCAGGTAACAATAGTTACAGAACACTCTTGATCATTTGGTCTCGTGCGTGCCCTGGGGATGGTGGATTTGAGTGTATGCTGTATCTGGGACCAGCAATCTCCTCCAATGGGTCCTCAAGAAAATCCAGCTCACTGGCACCGACATCCCCAGGTTTCAGGGAACCTGATGCCCTCTCCTGTAATTACTTTCCTGTAATTCAGTTCACCTTTGAACCTTGATGTCAAGTAAGTGGCTGGCATCCTGGTCCCTTTTCTCTTGGAGTTTTTGTGGCTTTTGGGAAATTTTTGGCTGCAGAAATGTGTTAGAGAAGGGAATCTCTCTTATTCCAGTGGGCATCACTCAGGCCCCAAATACTAATAGATGTTCTGGGGGAGAATTAATGCCAAATTCCACTCACCCACATCTTCTGACTCCTAGAACTTGAGTCCAAAAAATTTAGGCTCTCAGAAAATGAAGGCTTGAAGAGGTTAAATTACTAGACCAAGACAAAATGACTTAGCAAGGGCTTTGCATTACCCCACATTGTTTCCAGGACCAACTGTGGTTATAAGAAAAAGAAAACTCAGATGTGTTTGGAGCCCTTGGTACCACCTGAGTTCCTGCAGAAGCAGGGACAAGTAGTTTATTTGAGAGATGATCCCAAAAAGCATCAGCCAAGGATTTGGGGAGTAAGAGCGCAGAGAGAATATGCAGGTACGTTAATAAGCTGGTTACCACCAGAGCAACCAGGGCTTTGAGGAAGCTCTGGAGACTGTGGAGAATAGATTCTCAAACTCATGCATGTATTAGAATCACCCAGAATGGGTATTAAAACACTGACTGCTGGGCCCCACCCTCAGAGTTTCTGATCCCGTACGCCTGAAGTGCGTTGGGCGTGATAATTCACATTTCTCTCAAGTAGCCACATGCTACTGCTGGTCTTGGGACCACACTTAGAGAACCACAGTGAAGAACATGCCACAGAGTGGCCCTGCTGAGGGGTAAGGAGCTCCATTCTCAAAGGTGGCTCCTGGGGTGGCTAACTCCTTGTACTAGTACAAGGGCCCTGCAGCCAGAAAAGGCCCACAGGCTGAGATTAACAGGCACTGCTGTAAGGAGCCATGGGGCACATGGGAACAGAGGGTGCTGGGGAGCCCAGAAGGTCAGTCACACCACCTGAAGAAACGGTGTATCGCTGTAGTGAAATCACAACACCCTCAGTTAGAGAGGTAAAAAGAACACTAAAACACAGTAGCACAAAAAAAGGCTAGTGTCCCAGCTGCTCTTGCACTCATGGCTGTGTGACCTCAGACAAATCTCTCACTGTCTCTGGGCCCCCAGCTGGAAGATTTCCAAGATCAAGCCTGATTCTTTGTCCAGAAAAGTCCTGCAGCCTAACAATTAAATCCAAGTTACCACATTCAATTGCAGTCTGTGAAAACATTCAGTGCTAAGCAGAGCTCTCAGAAAGCACTGTAGTTTACATTTGTAAATGTAAAATTGAAGGACACTACTTTGCTTAAGCAAGTGTTGCCCCCATAGTGCCAGGCCGTGTGCTCCAAATGCCCTCAGGCTCCCTAGGGTGGGTGTCCTCAGCCCGCTGGTCCCAGACTCACTGCCTTCCTTTGCTTCCTTGGCAGGTGTATCAGGCATTAATGAGCCACTTAGTCTCAATCAAAGGAGACTATAAAACTATGCATTTTCTTTTAATGGGTTATGCAGTTAAAATAATAAACTGCTTAATCTTTTCATTTGGGATAGAATGATGCATTAAGGCAGACTCAATTGTTCTTCCGCCTCCTGCCTTCTCCCTGAACAGCCTGGCAATGACCACTGACTGCTGGTTGAGCTTTTTTGGGCGTGTAGGTATAAAAGGCAAGACTGGGCTCCCCCAAGGGTACTGGAAAGGGCAATCTGGGTTTTCCATCATCAGGGAAGCTAAGGCTTCTTCTGCATCTGGTGTAGAGGAAACACACGAGACTCAGCTTCAGATAAACAGATAGCACAGGCATATGTAGGCTTGTTTTCCAAGCAGCCCCTTTGGTTATAAACAGTTCCCCGGTTTTCCTTGGAAATCGGACACTTCCCATTCCTTTTTTTTTTTTAAAGATGTGGGGTACAATTCAGGGTTAGATATACAAACGTTGACTATGCAGGTACCTTTGTTGATGAGGTGTGCCCCTCCCTCCCCTAAACAGTTACCCTCAACTGCCAATCTCACCCCCCCACCCCCAGTTTCCCACTACTGCCAAGCCCTCCTCCCCCATTCTTAATCTTAATGGTTTGGGACAATGAGGTCCACCTGGTCCCAGCTGAGCCTACTCAGCATATTTTATAACACTGGTTCAGTGATTGTCTCAGAGATGAGCACATGATCTAAGTCATCCTATCAGATTTCATTTTGGAAATTTTGCAGTTAACAAGAGATATTTTCTTTATGCTAAACTTGATTGAGGCTGTAAGTATGAACATCTGAAATTTCCAGGGGCCACCATGAGAGAGAACTGCCTAAGAATGAAGGCAACCTGAAAGAGTCAAGAGCTGGAGAAAGGCAGCTTCTTAGGGACATTATTCAAGTGCCTGGATTCAGTTCACCTGATAACTGTGCCTATCCCTAGACTTTTCAGGAGTGTAAGCCAACAAGTTCCCTTTTTTCCTCAAGGCATTCTGTGTCTTGCTTCTGAAAGTACTGGATCTAGCATAACAGTGTTCATATCTCACCCTGCTCTTGCCATAGCTAGCTCATGGCATTGGGTAAAATCTTACCTTCCTCTCACAGTATCCACTCCTGCTCTGCCTCACAGAGCCCCCTTCTAGTGGTGGCATTCCACAATTTGAGTCCTAGTGTTATGTCATCCTGCAGACTAGTGGCAGAAAATCCCAAGACCAAGGTCCTGGATCTATTAATTCACTCAGTACAACCCTTATCTCTGGAAGGGCCTCACTGTCACTATGCTTGGAAAATCTCATGGCAACCTCTTCCATTGTCAAGATTTTCTTTATATCTGTGGGTATGAAATCTCACGCTGCTGTGAATACCTGTTATTGTTTAGCTTGCCTTCAAATCATGATGTGGAAAGCCAGGGCAGTAGCAGGACCTAAGAATATATTTCAGTGAATAACTGGAAGGCCCAGACCTTCACTAAGACTATCACTGAGGGGGACCAGCCCCGCGGAGAGATTGGGGTCCCTGAGCGATGTGTCGGCATCAGCGATTGTTCCTGGAGAACAAAGAAACTGGACTCCTGTCTAGTGCAGGAGCCAATCCTGTGTAATGCAGGAGTCGATACACTTGAAACTGGACTCTTGTCTAGTGCAAGAGCCGATACGCTGGGCTCCCATCTAGTGCAGGAGCCGGTTCTGCAGAAGAGATAGATATAGAGAAAAGGAAGAAAAAGGAAAGAGAAAGAAAAAGAATGGACCACTGTTCAAACGGATTTGAGCAGAAGCCGTTTAATGGAGGTCTCCATGGTCCTTTTATCCCAAATTTTCACTGGTTAAATCACAAGACTTTCACGTGAGCACAAAGCCGGGTAGACGAGGGGCCCCCCCCCACCCACCAGGTGTTTTCTCAGGTATGAGGAAGGACAATCCCAATAAAATCACAAGACATTTACATGAACACTAGGTGAGGTGGGTGGGGGGCATCCCCCACCCACCAGGCGCTTCTTCAAGCATGAGGGAGGGCGATCCCAAAATTATCTTACTGTTCCTCATGCTTGGTTAATATTCCTCAGAAGCAATCCAACATTTCTAATATCATAACATTCTAATTCATAAAACAATATCCTAAGTAATCATTAACCTAAATTACTAAGCTTAAACAATCCTTAATATTAAAACTACCTATCCTGTAATTCTTTTTAAGTATATTGTGTAAATTTAACTTGATTCTATAAAGTCAAAAACCTTACACTAATTATAGCTAAAACTAGCTTTCAAAAGAATGCAGCCAGTCCAGAGTACGGGTCGGGTCGGGTTCTTAAGAATGCAACCCAGCCCAAAGTAGATAGTGGGCCACTTCTCGGAACGACTGATTACAATCTCTTAAGAAAATGGCTACTCTAAAATCTTATATTCTGTATATCTATACTAAACTTAAACCTATGATTCTAATACAAAAAAGCTTGTAATATATTGAGGCTCTTGAAAGTGACCTGAGTTGGAATTATGCTCATGTAATGGCCAAAACCGCAGTCTGTGAGAAACAGAAACAGTGAGCTTTCACAGTTAACCATGCCTGCTGTAGTTTCAGAGCCTCATGCTTAGATCATCATAGTTATTCCTGGTTAAATATGCTAAATATTAGAGGGGAAGGTAATGGCGTCAACAGCTCCCGAACACGTCCTAGCGGTCTCGGGGTCTACGGCCCTCCCTGATTTCTAGGGTTCAGTGGGCCTTCATGGCCGGCTACCAACATATCACTATAAGAGAAAGACGGGGGACTTGGGGCTTTTGTCATGCCTGTCCCCCTGCACAGACCATCTCTCATGCTTCTCCAAGCAGCAATATCGTTTCCTCCTTCAAGGTTCGCTCCCAGATAGCTCCCTTTCTGAATCCAATTTACACCCCCCCCACGAAAGAACCAAATGTTTTCTTTGTTGGAACTCTTCTTTTTCTTCCTTAAGAATCCAGAGAATGAATAGGGAGGTCAAGGTCATGGTCCAACCCTTCAAGGTCACCCTCTAACCTAGCCTGCCATCTTTGTGTTTTCTTTGTCCCAAGGAAAACCTGGCCTGCTTCGAAGAAGGCTGCATGTGTGTACAAGCACAAATACACATATATGGTTTCTCTTGCTAAGAGACTGGAGTACGGAGCCTGAAGTCCTTCCAACACTGCCAGAAGGTTAGAAAAAAAGTTATATCTGAGCCGGGCTCGGTGGCTCAGCCTGTAATCCCACGCCTTGGGAGGCTGAGGTGAGCGGATTGCCTGAGACTGCGGGTTCGAGACCCGCCTGGGCAACTTGGTGAGACCTCATCTCTACAATAAATCAAAAAATTAGCTGGGCGTGGTAGCGCATGCCTGTAATTCCAGCTACTCAGAAGGCTGAGGCGGAAGGATCGCCGGAGCCCAGCAGGTCGAGGCTGCGGTGGCCAGGAGCAGCCACTGCACTCCAGTCTGAGTGACAGAGTGAGACTCCAACTCAAAAAAAAAAAAAAAAGTTATATCCATGCTTCTCAAAAAAGTGCCATCTGCTTATAGGCATGTTATTGGTTACCACTGGGATGGGAAGTTACTTTTTTTCTCCTGCCCCACAGAAGTGGCTGAAATTTCCTTGCCTGACACCTGACCTGCTTTCTTGGATTTCCCAAGTTTTGTGATGATAGATCTCTGCGTCAAGTTACCCTTGTTCATTCTCATAGGAATGCTCCCTATGTCACAATTCCTTCTTCAAAATAGGCATCAACCTAATCATGGAACACTGATGGACACTAAGTTTGATCACATCTTTATATCCAAATTCTGATTGGCTTCAAATGCTAATTAGTCAATAAAGTATGGAAAACTTGAGGACACTCAAAATCACTTGTTTCCTCCTTTGTAACTTTAGTCTCTTTCAAAATATTTATTCCTCTAAGCCTTGAAAAATCTGATAAGTTTATGTTAGCTTACTTTAACCTGTTTTATAGCCCTATGTCTCTCTACCCTTTTGGGGGAGGAAGGAAGCTGCTGAGTATCCCAACTTCATTGTCCTATGTTTAGGGTCTTCTCCACCAACTTTGTCTCCCACAACAGAAGCTAGTAAATCATGCAGGTTGGGCATAGGCAGATGGTATAGGCTTGGCTACACACCACCCCCCTCCAGACTTTCAGCTGGAAGCTAGTCACCCAAAAATGCAGAGACAGAGGATAATTTCTTCTATCTGTGATAGTGGAGTTGATGTGGACCAGCATCCAGAATTCAGTGGTCAGTTAACAGTAGCAGAGGCATCTTTATGAACCTACTTCTGTGGTACAAGACTGGCTATGCTCCATCTATCTACATCCAATCCCAGGACTGGTCCTCTATACCTCTCAGGGATCCTGTGAGCTATCCAACGAAATTCTTTTTTATTTGTTTGTTTATTTACTTACCTATTTATTTATTTATTTTTTATTTTAAAGACGTGGAACCAATTCAGGATTAGGTATACAAGTAGTCATCGTACAGGTAAAATTTGGGCCCTGATCGAATTTCTTTCCCTGATTATATCATCCAGAGTCTATTTCTGTCACACACAAAAAAGAACCACAACAGTGAACCTGCTACTTGTTTTCTCTTCCTGCCTCACTCAACAAAAAGCCCTTCTGTGTGTCCATTGCTGGCATAGCCCTTGATGATCTGGTCCAAGTATCCCCAACCTCCCTACCGGGGTCCCACCACACTCTGATAGATCTCACATCACACCAAACCAGGAGCACTTATCTGCTTTGTGTGTGTGTGTGTGCTGGAAATATTACCTAAGCAGGTCACTAATAGGGAAGATATGCTGCTTCTTGCCCTATGCTGACCCACAAACTCAACCTGCCCTGTATGACTTTCTCTGGGGGACTGTCCCAGGGCATCTGGGCATTTGTCTGAAGGCCCATGGAAACATCTGTACTTTACAGCACCCAAAAAGAAGCAGTGATGTCTTGGCTTATAGACCTGAGAACTCTGCCCGGAGGTTTTGTGTTCTGAAATGGGTCCAGCTTACTCATAAACCAACAGAGTTCAAGCCAAAAGTGTCTCAAGAGAGTCTCTCGGGTAACTCTTTGGGTCCCATCCCACTGAGGGAGCTTTTCTGTCCTCAATAAATCCTGCTTTCTCACTAAAAAAAAAAAAAAAAAAAAAAAAGAGCCTCTCATATTTTTGGGCAAAGCGAGGCCTATAGGGAAAGTGGTTTACTCTGAGTCACATGTCAAGTAAGCAGCTGGATTCCCTAGAAACCTTCAGTCCAGTTAATCAAACATTTGTAACACCCTATAAACCCGCTAAAATCCTTTTCTTCTTCTTTAAGTTTTTCTTTTTTCCAATTTAAACAGATCTATCCATTAAGTTCTTTTCTTTCCAGGGGTGAAACACATCTGTATTCACATATATGTATTTTTTAATTTAAAGATATTTACCAGGGATGACATGTGATTTCCTTTCTTTCTGACCTTTGCTTATTCTTCTAGGACCTGATCAAAAGCTTCAAACTGTCCATGGGAGGAGCAAGAATAGTTCTTCTAGCTCAATGCCTTGGGGCTGGCAAGAGTACCCACCAGTCAGAGTCAATAAGGAAGTCTTAGCCAATGCAGAAGCCTCACCCTGAGCTTCACCAACCCAAAGACCTAGCAAGTATTTGGTTAATCTAATTGAAGTAGATGGATGGGTTTGATAATTCAAGCCAAGAACCATCCAATCTGGGTCTAGAAGTCTCTGAGGGCAATAACTGCTTCTGATTCTTTAGAGAAACTACAGGAGGAACCTGAGGATAAGGACGAGATGGACAGGAAGCGGGGAATGAAGTATCATGCTGAAACCATTTGACTTGTTCTTTTGGCATCGGGTAAGCACACTACAGCAATGGTTCTGTGCGAGACAAAAGCTGGGACACAAATGAAAATCTTAGGTTGGGCAGGACAGGGACTTCCAAAAGCTCCTAAGGCATAGGCATCCCACCCTCCCAAAGAGCACCACTGTTCTGCTGTATTGGCTATATCCGAAAGTTGAAATTCTTCATTTTCCTTTTGAACTTCTCATCTCACTAACAGATGAGCCCAGAGAAGAGTGTCTAGGGCTGCAAACAAATTCACTTTCCTAGAATAAGAGTCAAAAGATACTGGCTCCATCCACCCAACTTTGCAGTTGGTCTTTCCAATTGCTTTGAAGATCTTCAGCGGGAAAATAAATGCTAAAATTACCGATTAACTTATTGTTTGTGTCCCACCTGCTGCCATAAGGACTTGAAAGAACTTACAATAAAAGCACACACAGTAGTCCAAGAAGACTGCAATAAAGATAAGAAAGATACTGGGTATTATGTGGAGAAAGAAGATCATTGTTTCATTTACCAAGGAAGAGAGTTGCTTCAACTAAGTAGTAATTTAGCTTTGAGTTTCCTGGGATGGGGTAAAAGGGAAACTTAATGGAGTCTTTACAATTTTATTGATCAAAAGATGTTTTATCAAGGGAGATAAGCTTTAAAAGATTAATAAATATAACTGATTCTTTGAAATAGCAGCATAGTTAATATTATGGATGCCCCATAATTTATTCAACCAGTCATCTATTGATGGCTTTTAAGTTGTTTCAGGTTTTTATGTTTTGGACCACTATGAGCAATACTCAATATCTACAATGCATTGTCAAAATAGATAAGCTAGAAGCAGAGAAATTTATTGACTTCATTTTTAAACAATGGCACAAAAAATTACTTATATATATATGTGTGTTTGCACATGTTTCTTTGGCCTGGAGAAATATGTGGAAGGAAACACCAAGGCTGCCAATATTTATCAGATAGAATTAGGTTTGAATTGTAAGCAACAGAGACCAGGAAAAAAAGTGATGTAAACAAGATAGAAGCTCATTTCTCTATATGTAAAGGAAGCCTAGAGATAGGCAGTCCAGTATGGCAGCTCTACAAAGACCCCAGGGACAGAGGCTCCTTCTAGATCACCATTCCACTGTCCCATGATACTGCTCTCATCCTCGTGGTCTGGCCCTCATTCTCATAGTCCAAGATGGTTGCCAGAGTCAAGCTATCATACTGACATTCAAAGAAGCAAAAAGAAGAAGAGAAATGAGAAAGTCTTACTTTGAAAAGAGGTCTCTGAGAAGTCCCATGTGACAATTCCACTTACATTTTATTGGCCAGAATTTAAAAACACAACCACAAATAGTTGCAAAGAAAGCTGGGAAAGTTAGTCTTTTACCCGGGAAGCAACATAACAACTAAAACCTGGGATTTGCTAAGTGAAGATGAAGAGGTGGAATGGATACTGAGACTTCAGCGGTCTCTACAATAGTTAACTGGAGGTAGGAGTGAGGAAGGGAGGTTGTCAGGGAAGGGAGGCATGGCGAGGCAAGTGGGTGGAAATGGTTAAACTTTTTTCAATATATTTGTTGTTTTGCATCATTTCAATAGGTACAATGAGAAGATTTTTCTAAAGTGATTTTGGAAAAGTTTAAAAACATTTTAAATAAGCATGGCGGGGGCAGTTTCTCCATAGGTCTTGTTATAAAATTCATGGAACAGGCTAATGAACTAACAGCGTCATCAGATGAAAAAGGATGGGGAAAGGTCGAAATGAGGAGCTGCGTTGGGCAAAATGGGAAACGCATAGGGATTTTCCTTTGAGGCCCAAATGTGGGCTAGCTGAAGAGGTTGGTTATGAAGGCAGTTGAAGTTTGGAGCAGAACAGAATGCAGGAGTGACTGCTCAGAATCTGAATGCAAGACTTCTTGAGACACATTTGACTTTCCTCAGCTATAGGTCTCACAGAGCTGGACCAGGGCAGGAGCAGTCCTTTAAGACAGACTGGGAAATATGAGGAAGTCCCTTTTAGGTTTGGGAAAGTTCTGATACTAGGTTCAGAGTGCCTCACCAAACTCATTAGTGTCCCAGAGAAAACTAGTCAGATGGGCTTTTTGGATCCAATACTACATTTTACAAATGGAGAAAGCAGTGCAGGGGATGAAGGACTCACCCAAAGACCCCAGCTGTTAATGGTAGAACCCACTTTCGAATGCAAACAGTGGCCAGGCTTGATGGCTCAGCCTGTAATCCCAGCACTTTGAGAGGTCAAAGCCTGCGGGTTCAAGACCAGCCTGGGCAACTTGGCGAGACTTCGTCTCTACAATAAACAAAAAATTAGCTGGGCGTGGTAGTGCGCATCTGTAGTCCTGGCTACTTGGAAGGCTGAGGCGGAAGGATCGCCTGAGCCCACAGGTCAACACTGGGGTGGCTGTGAGTGTGCCACTGCACTCCAGCCTGGGCGACATAGTGACTCCAACTCAAAAAAGAAAAAAAAAAAGAAAAGGAAAAACAAGAGAACTCAGCTTCACTCCCAGACAGCGCCCTCCTCCCTGCTCGGCCCCATGGGCAAAAGCATTTTCCTCACAATGACCCCCAAGAACATTTCCATGGAGAGAAGCAAGCAAGAACTTCATTCATTCTTGGGTTCTTGTTCTGGAATTCTGACTTCACTATGGGAGCTGGGAGTCCAAAGTAGAACCGACAGCTAACTGGTATCTTCCTGCTGGCTCCCATTCAAGTGCTTGATTCCCCAAAAGATAATAGAGTAAGTAGTAACCTGGGGTTCCAGAAACAACCCTGTATTAACTTCCTACAGCTGCAATAACAAAGTATCACAAACTGGGTATCTCAAAGCAATTGATACTGTCGCAGTTCTGCAGACTCAGAGCCTGAAATTGAGGTGGCAGATGAGCTGTGCTCTCTCTCAGACATTGGGTAGAATCCTTCCTTCCTTCTTCCTAACTTCTGGTGGTGGCTGCCAATCCTTTGCCTTCCTAGCTTTGCAGGTGCATCATTCCAGTCTCTGCTTCTGTCATCACAGGGCATTCTCCCTGTGTGTGTCTCTTCTCTCTTGTAAGGTCACCAGTCATATTGGATTAAGGACCTGTCCTGCTTTAATGTGACCTCATTGTAATGTACAGCTTAATTACATCTGCAAAGACCCTAGTTCCAAGTAAAGTCACATTTATAGATATTTATAGGGTTAAGGAGTCAACATATCTTTTGGAAGGGTCATAATCCAGACCATATCAACCCCCTTCAGGTTCTTCCTTGAAAGCTTTCTGGGCCCTATCAGCAGCACCTATCAGTCTGGGGCCACCAAGGAAATCATACTTGAAAAGAAGCCACTGTGGGTATGGTGATAAACAAAAATACTTTGAAATTAGATTTTAATTATGAGGGGTACAGTACTCCAATGTATCTACCACTCCAAATCATACAGCCTTGGGGCAGCCACCCAGGGGTGTGCCTAACCTCTTCCTCAAGGTTGTGAAAGAAATAGCAACAGCCTTAGTGTACACAGGATCCTTTCTGTAGGCAGAGGCAGGACAGGGATGGTGTCTCCTTACTGAGAACAGAGTCCCTCTAACTATCTTGGTACAGAAAGTGAGGCTTCCCAGCCCTGAAAACCTCAAGGAATGAGTAAGAGACTGAGATCAGAGCAGCAGGTGAAAGGATTCCCATAGAGAATGGGCTAGAATGAAAACTCTAAGGCAGTTGCCAAATTAAACACAATCAGCATGGATTGTACTCTTAGACTGCCATATGTCTCTCCTCAACCCTGGGCCCCAGTGTCTTTGCCTTCCACATAAAAGAGTTTGATCACTAAGGTCTCTTCCCAATTCAGTAGTTCTGAGCTCAGAGTGAGAGCAGGAGTCTCTTAGGAGGATGTCCTCAGTAGGTTTCCCTGACAGCAGAGCCCGAGAGAGGGATTCAGGTGCATGGGAAGGAGGGAAGCAGAACAGGAAGGGGAGGGGCCAAACATATCTGGTCTCAATAAGCTAGCTTTGCTCTGAGCCTAAGGGGATTGTGGAGCATAAATCCCACCAGAGGCTGTTGAGGGCTTTGTAACCCTTTATCAGAAGACTGCCTTGGATGGGGATGTGCATACCTTCTGGGTGAGGCAACTTCAAGGACAGTTCTCCAGAGAAGGAGGGCTGCTGTGAGCCATTGTGAGCTGAAAGGGGAAGGAGTGAACCAGAACCACCATTGCCAGGGAAGTGCAAACATTAATCCTCTCAGTCCCCTATAAAGAAATGACTTGCTGAAAACACAGAGATTCAGCTCCCTGTAAAGCCCTGCCCATTCATTCAGCTTATATCATGGAGTCCCTGCCACCAGTCACCGGCCAGGCCCTGTTCTGGGTGTTGGAATGTGATTCTTGGTTTCCCTGAAATCTCAATGAACACTCTGTCAAAAATAGCTGGATCCCAGTTCTGGTGGGACTTTGCCTGCAAAAGAACTATCAGCTCTGCCGGCATACATCTACAGGGCTGGAAGAACGAGAGCAGGAGCAGCTCAGGCCTGCACAAGTTGGATTTTGAAATGCCTGCAGCACATTCAAGCAGAGATGCAGTAGCCACGCTGGTACAATTTGGAGGCAAGGCTAGCTCTGCTCTCCAGGAGCTTCTGGCCAGGAAGCCTGCTGTGCAGCCAACTGTAGTCTCCATATGTTTGAGCAAATTCCACTTGGCAGGTGGAGAGGGAACATTTGCTGGGCAGGCAGTCCTTTGCCTTCAAAGCCTCCTGTGCCTTCCCTCTCACCTTTTCACTTGCAGCTCGACTCATCTCTGCAGCCCCTGCCTCTACAGGATCCCTTCCCAAGGGCTCAAGTGCTCACACTTGGCCAGCCTAGGACCAGTGTTTGCACCCCGAGGTCGGAGGCGGATGTTGTGTGGTGGGGGATGTGAGCCTCAGAAGCAGGGCCAGATCTGGGTTCTGCCAGGAGGTTCATGTCCAGCAATGAGGGAGGGACCGCAATGGAGGGGGACCACAGCCCTGTGAAGTCGGGAGGAAGTTAAAACAGGTTGTTTAATGTTCCTTTTTCAAAGCTCAGAGTCCTTCCTGTTCACAATAGAGGAGATGCTTTGAGAAGTGGAGAAAGTGGCCTAATGCCAGCGATAGGTGAGATGGGGGCAGGCTTGGGGCTACTGGAAAGGATGTCCCCTACCGAGCACCCACTACCATGAAAATAAGACGCCCCTGCTGGGAAAACCAGACACTATCTAGTGGGTTCATGCATGGCAATAACTTCAATTGCAGACTGAATTTGTTGATGGTTCCAAGCCAAAGTATCAACCTCAGCCCATGATTATGGGTTGACAGTTCTCTGTCTCTTTCTGCCTCTCTCTCCCTTTTTTCTCTCTCTCTCTCTATGTACTTACACATACATATACCACATAAACATGTATGTAAGATGTATGTACGTATATGTATGTGTGTGTATCTTTCTATAAAATATGGACCAGACCACTCTCTGTCTTGCAGAGAAAGACCCAACAGCAAACCATCTAGACGGTCACTAGTGTGTATTTTAGGATTGTTTGTCATACGAGGGAAAAATAAAAGCCAAGACAGGAAAAGGATATAGTATTGACCCCAAACTTAGCATTTATTGAGCACTTAACATGTTCCAGGCACTGTGGCAAGCCTTTTTCTTGCATAAACTCAGTTCCTCAGAACAACCCCTGGTATAAAGTTTATTAGTATGCCCCCCTTTATAGATGGGGAACCTGAAGCACAGATAAGACAACTTGTCTAAGATCACATGACTAGTACACATGCGATTCCAGAGCCCAGCCCCTAAACCCTTTATTACCAACACCAATATACCAGGGTGCCCCCAAAAATGCATACACATTTTAAAAGATATTATCTAGGTATTACTTTTAGTTCACCATCATCAGAAGTGTCTGGACGCTGATGGTAACCACTTTGAGCGCCTCTTATAATTGCAGAAGTCAAATGTGACTTGTATTCATCTTTTGTTGATGATATATTGAGTATTACAATTTTAATATAGCTTTTCCTTTCTTAAAATGTATATACTTTTAGGGGGGAGGGGGCACCCTCTGTAATTCTGCCTCATACAAAAAGTCTTCAAAAGTAATGTCAAAAAACAACTCTGAGAAGTGAAGTCCAGAAATAAGTAGAAGAGAAGGGCTTGGGCAGAGAAGGGGTGAGGTTGGAGAGGGCAGAGAGAGAAAATAATTATATAGGAAAATGAAGCCAAGGTGAGAGACAGCATCCAACCAGACAACTTTGCCCTAAGCTTCCTGGGAACTGATGCAAATAAGGACAGGCAGGGAGTGGCATGGCCCTCACCTAAGAGCATCTTAATCCAATTTCTCAGAAAAGAGACTTTCCCAGCCCTGATTCCTGAAATGAGTCTTTCTTTTTTTTTGAGTTGGAGTCTCTATCACCCAGACTGGAGTGCAATGGCCGCTCCCAGCCACTGCAGCCTCGACTTGCTGGGCTCCAGCAATCTTTTTGCCTCAGTCTCCCAAGTAGCTGGAGCTACAGGTGCGCGCTCCCACACCCGGCTAATTTTTGATTTATTGTAGAGATGAGGTCTCGCCAAGTTGCCCAGGCGGGTCTTGAACCCACGGGCTCAGGCAATTAATTCACCTCGGCCTCCCAAAGCATTGGGATTACAGGCTGAGCCACCGAGCCCAGCCGAGTCTTTCTTATTTAAGAAGCATGTTTCAGCCGGGTTCGGTGGCTCAGCCTGTAATCCCGTGCTTTGGGAGGCCAAGGTGAGTGAATTGCCTGAGCCTATGGGTTCGAGACCCGCCTGGGCAACTTGGCGAAACCTCATCTCTACAATAAATCAAAAAATCAGCCTGGCGTGGTAGCGCGTGCCTGTAATTCCAGCTACTCGGAAGGCTGAGGTGGAAGGATCACCGGAGCCCAGCAGGTCGAGGCTGCGGTGGCTGGGAGCGGCCACTGCACTCCAGTCTGGGTGACAGAGTGAAATTCCGACTCAAAACAAAAAAACAAAAAGCAAACAAACAAACAAAAAGAAGCATGTTTCAGAACTATTGTTGAGGAGGAGGAGGAGAAGAGTAATGATGTTTGTTATGGTTGGTGTCTCAGCCCATTTGGGTTGCTATAACAAATACCATAGACCTGGTGGCTTAAACACCCTGAGAGGCTGAGAAGTTCATGACCAAGGTGCCAGCAGATCTGATGTCTTTTGAGGCCCAGTTCCTGGTTTGCAGATGGCCATCTTCTCATTGTGTCTTCGTGTGGCATATAGGACTGTAAGCTCTCATGTTTCTTCTGAGAAGGGGCACTAATCTCATTCATGAGGGTTCTGTCCTCATGACCTAATTGCCTACCAAAGCCCCCATCTCCTAAAACCATCACACTGGGGGGTTACGATTTCAACATATGAATTTAGACGTACACAAACAGTCCATAACAGTCACTGTTTGTTAAGAAAACCTATTTTGCTTTTGGTACCTTTGCAAAAGATTGGGGAGTGGGAAGTGGTCACTGCCTAAGACTGCAATTCAGCGGTTCTGAAAAAGACTGCCCATGTCTGCATGTATGTTTTCCAACAGAATAAGACAGAAAGCTAACATTCTCCTGCCTCCCTTTGATCTCTCTCATTTTCCCCCTTCTCCAGCCCACTCCAGAACCTCTGCAATGCTGGTGTGGTCTGGCATTTTATTTATTTATTTATTTTTCTATCCATCGTTAGCCTTTATTTTATTTTATTTTATTTATTTATTTATTTTTATATTCAATATCTTTTATTATGATATTGTGGGGTACAGTTAAGGGTTAGGTATACAAATATGCTTCGTTCAGGCACCCTTGTTGATAAGAGGTGTCTCCTCATCCCCAGACAGATATTTACTACCATTAATCCCATCTCCCTACCCCTACCCCCCCCATAGTTTCCCACCATTGTCAGTCATTTTCTTATGGTAATATGTTGGATGATCAAGGTCCACTGTATGCGTGAGAACATGTGATACTCAGTTCTTTGTTTCTGTGAGAGGTCACTCAGTATTATAGACTCTAGTTCCATCCAGGTTGCTGCGAAATTCATGATTTTGTTCTGTTTTATGGCTGCATAGTATCCCATTGTGTATATGTACCACATTTTTTAAATCCAGTCCTCTTTTGATGGACAGCGTGGTTGCTTCCAGGTTCTTGCTATTGTGAACAATGCTGCGATAAACACACGTGTGCAGGTATCTTTTTTATACAGTGATTTGAGTTCTTCACGGTATATTACCAGCAAGAGGATTGTGGGGTCATATGGGA
>CAUYQG010261246.1:0-21588 GCA_963574415.1 Tarsius wallacei | reverse complement strand
GTATAAGAACAAGCATACAGACCAACGGAACAGGATAGAGATACTGGAGGCAAAACCTCAATTTCTCAACCAACTCATCTTCAGCAAAGCATCCACTAACAACCACTGGGGAGAGGTGAACTTATTCAGCAAAAGGTGCTGGGAAAACTGGTTGACCACATGCAGAAGAATAAAACAAGACCCCTACCCATTACCATATGCAAAAATTAACTCTAAATGGATCAAAGACCTAGACATTAAACCTTAAGCTATAAGAGTCTTGGAAAATTCAGGAGACACCCTTACGGAAATTGGAACTGGCAACCAATTCCTGATCAAAACCCCAAATACCCATGCCATAAGAAATAAGATAGACAAGTGGGACCTCATCAAACTGAAAAGCTTCTGCAAAGCAAAAAAAGCCATCAAGAGAGAGTGGGGGAGACAGCCCACAGAATGGGAAAAAACATTTGCCTATTGTGTATCTGACAAAGGCCTAATATCTGGGATCTACAAGGAACTCAAACATGCCGAAAATAAAAAAAAAAACAGCCCTGTTAAAAAGTAGGCAAAAGATATGAATGGACACTTCTCAAAAGAAGACATATGAACAGCCAACAGATACATGAAAAAATTATCAGCGTCACTAATCATCAAAGAAATGCGAATTGAAACCACACGGAGATACTTACCCGGTAGGGAAGATACCATGATCACGAGGTGGTTTTCCCGGGAGAGACTTACTCATTTCACTTTGAATGTGCTGACCTCTGTGATTTCCCCAAATGTGGGAAACTTGACTACATAATTTGTGGTAGTGGGAAATTGTGTTTGCGTTCCCTTCCCTCCCCCCCCACAAAAAAACACACACTGAGATACAGTCAGGATAGTCATTACCACTAACTCAAAAAACAACAGATTCTGGAGTGGATGTGGAAAAAAAGAAACACTTCTACACTGTTGGTGGGATTGTATACTAGTGCAACCTCTGTGGAAAACATAGTGGCATTTTCTAAAAGACCTGAAAATCGACCTTCCCTATGATCCAGCAACCCCTATTCAGGGAATATACCCAGAGGAACTCAAATCACTCTATGAAAATGATACCTGCACACACATGTTTATTGCAGCATTATTCACAACAGCAAAAATGTGGAACCAACCATGCCGCCCATCAGAGGAGGACTGGATAAAAAAAATGTGGTACATACACACAATGGAATATTACACAGCCATAAAGAAGGACAAAATTATGAGCGTTGCAATAACTTGGATGGACTTAGAGCCTATAATACGGAGTGATCTATCACAGAAACAAAGAGCGGAGTATCACATGTTCTCACTCATAAGTGGACCCTGAACAACGATCATACTACTATAAGAAAGGGATTGGCTACTATAAGAAAGGGATTGGCAGTAGAGGGAAACTGCCGGGGAGGGGGTACACTTCGTCAATAAAGCACCTGATCTCAAAGTGAGGCCCAAATTTTACCTGTATAATGACCATTTTTATACCTAACCCTGAATTGCACCCACATCTTTAAAATAATAATAAAAAAATTAACTAAAAAAGATCAAATGAGCTAATATCTATGAAAGTCCATTACAAATGGTACTTACTATGAATATCCTAATTGGTAAATCCCTTCAGATAAAATCCATTTGGTCACTCTCTCATTCAACAAATATTGAAATACCAAATATTTATAGCTGCCAATCACCATACTAAAAACAGCAAATGGCTCAACATATTTATCAAGGCAATTCAAGGCTGAAGTGTTCTGCAATACTTCATGCTCTGCAGTGAGACAGCGGTGGGTGTGTGCCCGTGTGTGATGGGGACTTTGGTAAGGGCTGGACAGGTTTTAGCAGAATTTCTCAAGCTTCCTGAAGTGGTTGCATGTTTTTCCTCTGGGCACGAAGGCTGCTGCAGTGTGCGTCTGAGAATCAGGCTGGTAGTGAATGGTGGCTACCATCCTTCCGCCCTTCACCAGCCAGCAACATAGTGATCGGCTTGGGATGACATTCCCTGGCACCAAGTAGATGGCATGTTCTTCTTGTGCTGCAACTAGCGTTGGGTTCATATCAGTACAGCTTGTCAGCAAATAGCAATGTATGACACAGGCTGATGCAGAGGGAAGAGAGAGCCAGTGAAAGGAAGTGTTATACGTTTTTCTGGCTGAGGCTGTCCCTTTTCCCAGGCCCATTATCTTCTTCAATGTGCAGCTTTGATAGCAGCGACAGTTTCGGCCCATTCAAAGTTGAGGAAAGAGTCTCGGATAGCTATTTAGTTTGGTGACACAGCACCAACACAAGTTGAATGTTCTGCCTCCAATGAACAGCTCACCTCCCCTTTTTCTCTTTGTTCTGTTTCATGATCCTTGCTAAATGGATTTCAAAGAGGAAAAGGAGATAACATGGAATGAAAAGATGGGGAGCCAGGAAAGTCTGTCTCTCTTGAATGTGTGTCTTTTTAATTCTGCTGATTTAAAAAATACCTCAGTCTCAATCTGAGACCATTTCCCAGTCCTTGAGACCTCTGATGGATGCAAATGCTAATTCCTCTTGCTGAACAGAAGGAATACATCAAGATGCCAGAGCCCTGGACAGAAGCAGTGGCTTATACCTGTAATCCTAGCACTTTGGGAGGCTGATGTGGGAGGATCACTTGTGGCCAGGAGTTTGAGACTAGCCTGGGCAATAAAGCAAAATCCCTCCATAATTTTTTCTTTTTTTAAAAGATGCTCTAGTCCTGTTATTTGCTACTGTTATATGGCTTGGTTTCCTGGAATTTTGTCTCCATGTTCCTCAGTCACTGACCTGCCTTGTCTTTGTTGCTTAATCTGTCTTCTCACTTTGTCACAGTAGTTCATTTCTATAAATCCATTATTCCTCTGTGTGCCAATTCCCAGGAGATTGTAGCACTGAGGCATGAACATATCTGGAGCTGCAGATTGCTGGAGCGGGTGCCTCTGATGGACGGTGTGCAAAGAACTGCTTGGAGCACAGGATATCCTTGAAAAATGGGACTGCCCCAGAGGAATTTGGACATATTCATAAATCAGAGCCACAGTTGTTAAATCCTGGTAGAGGCTGATGATGAGAAAAGAAATGGCCAGTTTTAAGGACTAGCCCTGTGAAGTCCTCAAGATCAAATTCCCTTGTTGCTTTGCCTTCGCCTATAGAATTCCTGAAAGCGAAACTGATCAGAGATTCAAGCAGAGCCATCTCCAATTACTCAAAGGAATTACTCAAATTGGTTACCTCAAAGCACCTTGCTTAATTCAGTTGATGGATCTAAAGGAAATTTAATAATCAGCTGCTGCTTTGTTCCCTAGACACTTGCAAACCTGTCAGCAACTGAGTAAGCTTTGTATCAAGTACTATGGCTGTTCTGCATTCAGCAGGGATTCTGTTCAAGGATGAAGACAGCTGGGGACCCATGGTGTGCAAAATACTAGCCTGCCTGGGGAAACCATCCGTCAGGGTCCTACTGCCAAATGAGACAGTGTCTGTGCTCACTGCAACGGCAATCTTGGCTCCTGCCAGGACTGGAGGGCAAAGAACGAAAAAGGAAGGAGAACAGTGCCTTTGCAGATTACCCCAGCCCTGACATTTATGGGGTACACAACTTTTGGAGGGGGGATCAGAGAGGAGCTGACCATGCGAGGAACAGTCTAGCCTAGGGGTCTTTAGATTTTGACAAACCTGAATTCAAACCAGCTGAGCCAATAACTTGTAATAAGACCTTGGATTAATCACTTCCTTAACATTTCCAGGCCTTTGTTTCTTTATCAATGAAATGGGGATATAAACAGTACCTGCCTTATTGAATTGTTTTGAAGATTAGATGCATGTAAAGTGTCTCGCACAGAGTTCAGTACACAGTAGCTGCTATTCTGAGCAATTCATGGGAGAGAAAATTCTTTAAGAGTTTTCTCATCCACTAAGAAGAAAGAATGCTAAGTTAAGATTCATGGCATAAAAGAACATCAGCTCAGCTTGACTTCGCTTCCATAAACATTTGTTAAGTAGGTGCTGTAGGTACTGGTTACTGCCAAGACACTAAAGTAAACGACAATACCCCTGTCGTCTCCTCAATTGCACTGTAAGCTTCTTGACAAGGCACACATGCATGAAGAAAGCTTGGGAAGGGTTCCAAGGCGGCACATTCGCAAGATGGAGACTCTGTAGATGCTTAAATACCAGGAGAGCTAGGAGCTACAAAGCAAGGCAGAGAGATATTCATCAGGAGTGCGGATGGCCCTCTCTCCTCGTCTCCAAGAACTCTGCCGCGCGCTTCATTAAATGTTTGGGAAACCGCTAAAGCATTCTAAAGCACACCCTGCCTAACTCCATCTCCCTGCAAAAAAGGAGACTAAGGAATAAAAAGGATGCAAACGCAAAACTGAACCACAGCCATGCTGTGCTGCCTTATATTCACCTCTGCCAGCTTTTGCTCTACCATCTTCCATTGCCCCCTTTTCATTTATCTCACACAAGCCCAAGTCTAATGTGTTTTGATAACAGCCGCCCTTGGCCGAGTAGCCCAGATACCTGCCAGGCCACATATCTGCCAGGCCGTGTACCTGTCAGGCTGTGTCCCCGGATGGAGAGCTGCTGACTCCTCTTCACCACCCAGTCCCTTTCAGCATCTGCCCCTTTCCTTTAATGGCTGTTTAAGCATCCACTTTCAGGGTTCAATTATATCTACTCCTATGAGAAACAGGTTGTTTTTTTTTGACCCTCTGCTTTTCTTTCTCTTCTGCTTATGGCCTCATAGCATCCCTGCCTTGTACGCCCGTTCTGTTGCTTACTAGGTATTTCTATGCATCGGGCTTTCTGTTCGTCAAAGAAAATGAAAATTATCCAGGTTTCAGCCCCAACCACCCACACCCTGCAACATTCTTATCTCTCTAGAAACATTCATTAATTACTGACTGAGACGTGTGAGAGGCTAGGGAGTGTGAGGCATGGACTGTCCCTGTCTTTCCCTCAGACTCCTGGGGGAAAGGAACAATTCAGTATGAAAATACAACATAGACACATAATTGCTATGGCTATGTTAAAGCCTGAAACCAGTTTGGAGGGGTTCACAGAAGCCTTACAGGAGGAGATAATGTCTAAACTGAGGCCCAGAGAGAGAGAAATAGCTATGCGCAAAAGGGATAAGGAGTGTTCTGGTCAGAGCACTATTCAAAGAGCAACTGAGAAAAGAAAGCATTTGAAAATCTGGAAATAATTCACCACAGCTGGAGTCCATATTGCAAGAGAGCAAAACAGGGGTTAGGGCATGAAAGACTATTTAGCCCCCATCAAAAGCATCCCTGACCATGACCTCATGGGAGTCAATGGTGTTACACTTTCTTTCTTGGCATAGCATTTTCACTTCATTATCTGCCCCATCCCTCCCACCCTGACACCATCACCCTTTCTAGGGTTTTCTAACCCTTGATGGCCTGAACTCTAGTGTAGACCATAAAGTACTCTAACCAGTTTTGCAATTGATAGAGTTTAGATATTTGTCCCTCTCCTCCCCCAAATTCTCATGCTGAAATGGAATTCCCAGTGTTGGAGGTGGGCCCTAGTGGGAGGTGTTTGGATCATGGGTGTAGATGTCCCAAGAAAGGGTTTTGTGCCTTCCCCGAGGTAATGAGACAATTCACAGTAATGAGATGATTCTCACTCTATTAGTTCACCTGAGAGCTGGTTGTTTAAGAGCCTGGCGTTCAGCCCATGGCTCTCTCCCCTGCTCCTACTCTTGTCATGTGACACGCCTGTTCCCCCTGCCTTCCCACATGAGTAAAAGCTTCCTGGGGCCTCACCAGAAGCTGAGTAGATACTGGTGCCGTGTTTCTTGTGCAGCCTTCAGAACCATGAGCCAAATAAACCTCTTTTCTTTACAAATCACCCAGATTCAAGTATTCCTTTATAGCAGCATTAAATGGACTAATTCAGCAATCTATAACATCTTATTTGGGAATTTACTTATTCATTCGTTCATCAAATGTTTATTCATGACCTACTAAGTGCAAGGTCCTGTGCTTAGCACAACATGGGAATAAACAAGACAAACTTCGTTCCTGGCTCACGAATCTTATAATTTTGGACAGGAGACAACAGTAAACAGTAAACAAATGAGTTAAATAAATTTGTTGAGCCATCATTTTTGTAGTTGGGTCTCATCTTTCTGTTGAGTCTCACTGAATCAATCTTAAACTCTCCAAAGTTTCCCTTGAATTTCAGTTGCTATTTTATTACATTAGGTGTCTTTGCGGGCTAGCACTTTGTCTACCAAACCTCACAGAGGCCTTGTGAAATGAATCAGTTATCATTTGTCTTTATAGACTAAACAACTGAGCATTCAAGAGGTTAGGAGATGTGTTCAAGGTCACGTGACAGTTAAGTGGCAAAGCCAGGGATTCCAGGTCTATGTGAGTCCAAAGCTCAGGGTGCTGTATGGTACTTGGATGTTTCATAAGTGTTACTTTGTTGTTCTTGTTAATTAAGTTACCATGATGTTTTCCTTTTTCTTTTTTTAATTTGTGTGTGTGCCTAGTAAAGACATTTAGACCTATGTCAGGCACAATGAGGTATATGTTCTAGAAATGTAGTTTTGTCTACAGAATTATTTATCTCCTCTCTTAGGATGAACCACACCAACTGGCTTTGATTTATTTTCATTTGTTCATCTCTCATTCAACAAATATTTATTGATTTATTGATTAACTTCTATGTGTTAGGGACTGTGCTAGACACTGGGCATAAAATGGAGAGGAACGAAAGTTCCCTCTCTTCACGACGCTTTTGGCTTATCAGGGATAAAAACATGAAGAAAATATAGCTAAACATGAAATCTGCAATAAAAACAGAAGTGGGCCTGTGTCTGTTTCAAAAACTTATGTAGTTTACCAACTCAATAAAATCCTGCAGAGTGAACAGTCCCAAATTCAGATATTTCCTACAATCTAGAGTGGTTCCCTTGGTAGAACTAAATATCTTTTTTATTTTTATCTCCTGAGTTGGTGTCTCATTCTGTGGCCCAGGCTGAAATGCAGTGGTACAACCATGGCTCACCACAGCCTCGACTTCCTGAGCTCAAGCGATCCTACAGCCTCAGTCTCCTGAGTAGTTGGGACTATAGGTGTGCACCGCCATGCTCAGCTAACTTTTGATTTTTTGTAGAGATGAAATCTCGCCATGTTGCCCAGGTTGGTTTCAAACTCCTGAGCTCAAGCAATACTCCTGCTGGTCTTCCAAAGTGCTGCAATTACTGGTATGAGCCACAGCACCTGGACAACATCTTTATATATGGGCATCTGTTCTTTTAAGACTTGGGTGTGGCTGCCACTCACTCAGATACCCCTTTTCCCAGCTGTTAGAGAAACATTAGTGGAATCAGTCTTCCTTTTCCACATTATATCACAGGCTTTGGCAATTTACCTCCTTCACTGAAGTGTGTCAACCCTTCTAATATCTTTTGGTTTCTTGGGGATTCTAGGTTAAACTTCCGGTGTGGATGTGTGCTAAGAGGAGAATGCAAAGGATGGAAAACACTGGCATCGATTTTGCTGAATGCCCATTAATCCCCGGAGTGCATGTGTACATTCTGTGTTGATGCTTTGGAGACCCTCAGTGCTGACGCTCCCCCCAAAGTCATCATCAAGTGCTCTCAAGTGTCAACTAAGCTTCCCCCTGTCCTTGACCTCTAGCGCCAAAAAGCCCTAGAGAATCCAGCCCCTGCTGATCAAATGATGTCCTCCGTCTCTCTTCACAGTTGGACATGCTGCTTTTTTCAGGCATTTCCAATTAGCTTTCTGCCTAGTACTTGAACATTCCTTGTCCATAATACATTCTTCTTCTTTATCTTGGTTACCGTGCTAAAATCTAAAGTAAGTCTGAAGTATTACTGCCTTTTAGGCAGAAGCTGAAAAGATTTTTTTTGTATTTATACAGTTGGATTTTGGAGAATAAGAGTCAAGAAAAAGTCAGTAGACTTTTATTTATTTTTTTCAACCTATTCCAACCTAACAGTATTTTTCCCCAGTGAATTCTATTCTTGCTACTTGCCCATATTAGAATCTATGCAATATATATACTTGTACTGATGCCTTCTAGAATTTCATTTAAAAATTTTCAGGTGCTTGTAACATCATCCTATGAGAAAACATAGTATTTTATCTCTCAAGGAGAGGTCATCTATAAACTTTTTACTTATGTGTTTTATGCCATTAAAGCTATGAAACCAGGTATAATATTGCCATAGCTATATGTATTTTTAATCACACTGACATTCTACATTATCGTTTCTATTTTTAAAACTATTTTTACCCCACAAATAAGTCAGTAACATGTATCATATTTGATCCTTAGTAAGTCAAGTCTTAAGAAATGCAGCAGACAGAAAATGCACCTAGTTTTTTACCCTTTTTATACAGACTCTAAGCAGGCCTTCATTAAATCCAGTGGCTGAGAACATGTTATTTTAGGTACAGTGAACTCCATTATTCTAGTCTTTAATTAAATAAAAGCCTACTGAGATTATATTTTCACCTTTGTGACAGCATTTGGTTGAGCAACCTGATTTGACGCAATCCATTTTTTAGATGGAGAGTGCAGACCTGGAATACTTTTCATCAGTATAGTAACCTTAAGTGGAGAATAAATCAAGAACATGGATAACAATGAAACACTGAAAAAGCATTCTAATGATTCATATGGTAGCACTGCTTTTATTTGTGATGATGTTTGCTCTCCTCCATCATCTGTAGATTAAAATTCACTTATTATTCACTTATTAGCACAAGTCTCATCTAGCCCTCATGTTCCCTTTCAGCAACATCTTCTATCACTCTCTGCCCCAAATGCTCTGTTGACATTGTCATCATACTTCCCACATACCACACGTGGTACCTTCACGCTGTACCATGTACTGTGACTTCTCCCTCCTGAAACACTACCACCTTCTCTATTCTTACTCAACCTTGGGATGCAGCACACATATCTTTTCTTCTGTATTTTCCCCTTTCACAAAGGCCTATTATACAACTGACTTTCACACGTACTAGGTGATGTGCTCACTGAGCTGGGACCATGTCTTATTCATCTCTGCATTTCTAATATCTAAGTGTGTAAGATATTCATTAGTTGAGTGAATGGAGTACAGGACTCTAAAAACTCTCACAAGCCTTCTAAGCTCCAACGAGTGCATTTCACCCTAGATTGTCTCAATAGTATTAGCATTCCCATTTTGCAAATGGGAAAACAGAAGCTCAGAGAGGTTTAGTCTCTGGTAATCAGTGACAGAGGTGGGACTGTCTGACTCTAATGTTGATTCTATTAGTCACGAGAACAGGCTGGCATGTAATCAGACTACAAAGTAGAGATGTGGCCACCTGTAATCCCAGCACTTTAGGAGGCCAAAGCAGGAGGATGGCTTGAACCCGGGAGTTCATGGCTGCAGTGAGCTATGATTGCACCACTGCACTCCAGTCTGGGCAACAGAGCAAGACCCTGTCTTAAAAAAAAAAAAGTAGAGATTAAATGGTGTAAGAAGGAAATGAGTACCAGAAAGTACCCAGGCCTGGGAGTCAGGAGACTCTGGTTCCAGTGCTGACCACCCCACTTAGCTATGTGGCTTGAGGCAGGCCACTCCATCTCTCTAGGTCCCATTTATAATAAGACAGCATCAAACCAGATAATAACCAAGGGCCATTTGTATCTTCAACTGCTATGAATCCTTTCTCCATAATAGCTCCTTCCTATTTGTAGCCTACAGAATGTTGATTAAATAGAAACAAGCTACCACACTGAACAACTCCTAATTACAGTTTAAATATTTGCAGCAAAATTGAAATAAATATTCTGAATGCCTGTCCCAGATTTTCTTTTAGGGAAGAGCTTCTCTTTGTTTGAGAAAATACTTTGATATTCAGCCCGAGGAAAAGGTAAAACCCTAAGGCATGGATCTGTAAGAATCCCAGTCACCAAGAGGATGACTACACTGACATGCATAAGAAATAATCCAGAAATCTGGGGGTCAGGAGTAGCATCAGAAGAGAAGCAAGAAAGAAGGAAAGAGAAGAGAGAGAACTAGGTAATGTAGCCTGGGGCTTCCTGGAACAATAGCGATATTCTTGTTCCTCTTCTAATTTTAGCTTGTTTGCTTTCTCAAAATCATAGTAAAATCTTCTGGACATACCAGAGCTATGTGTGAGTAGTCTTTTTGGTGGAAACTGAGTGAAAAATGGTGAGTTCCAAATCCCATTCAGTATGTTATTAGATGGCCACCTGAGCAGGATGGGGAGATGTTCATTCAGGGGCTCCAGACAGGTAGCACATTGCTCCAGGGTAGTGTGTGTGTGTGTGTGTGTGTGTGTGTGTGTGTGTATGTTCATGTGTGTAGGGACAATTAAAATCCTAGGTATCGTGCTTACCACTTGAGTGACGGGGTCCATAGAAGCCCAAACCTCATCATCACTCAATATACCTATGTAACAACCTGCACAAGTACCCTTCGATTCTAAAGTAAAATAAAAACTTTAAAAAATCCTAGGCATCATAGATCTAGGCATTTATCAGAATTTTTCCAGTATGTGGCAGTCAGTGCCTTATTCTAACAAAGTTACTATGTTATGGCGATTTTCTGACAGATGGAAGTAAAGTGATCCGAGAGAGAGGGTGTGTTTTTCTAATTTAAGCAAAGGTAATATGGTCTAGCGGTGGGGCTTGGTCTTCAACTGAATACACTGACAGAATAGAAGTTCAGAATCAGAGGTGATCATGAAACTAGAAGGAGGTCCTTAGGGAGGACATCACATTTTTCACAGTCTGTCAAGGGCATTTTGCAGCAATCACTTTTAGGTAGATATTAGAGGAAAGGATAATCTCAGCTGACATCCAAGTCACACACCAACAAAGCAGTACTTGGCACATCCACAGACATCCCGGCAAATACTACTTTCTCCATCCGCCTTTCCGCTGCTCCCTAATTCTATGCACAGACTCTCTGGAACTTTGTGGTGAATCAGAACTAGAATAAAAAATGGATGTGCCCAACATAGCTTTGGCATTCCACAGAATTATCCAGGGTTGTAACTGACACTGCAACACAGAAACGTTGGGTTTCCCAGGTGTGGAAGATGCTTCAGTGTCTTTCTCCCACCCCAATGAAAATGTGAATTGGGCAGACACTGCTCGCTATGCTCTGTTTCTGCATTTGGAGGACAGAGAGGGAATTCTCAATTGCTCACATAGACTTCCTTTTTATTGTTCGGTTTACAAGCTATCATATCACTCCACACAAACTATAATTTCCTCTTTGTTATCTTTGCTTCCTTCAGACAAGCGTGATTCACTGAAGAAATAATAATGAGCTATTACCTTTGATGGAATGGCTGCCTGTGCTGTCGAGATGGGAATGTGCCAAGATCGGAGATTAATGCACATTAAGGACAGCACAGAGAATTACACTTTCAGATGATGTGAGTGACCTGTAGTTTGTTTGTTGTTTGCTTTTTCATATCCTTACATATTTATCTAAATCCTCTAATCATTCCTTTTGGTACAGTAGTATATAGGATCTGAACTTTTGCAAGGTCAACTGTAAACAATTATCTAATAATAGTTATTCTAAGACCTTGACTCCAATAACTATTATAGTCACTCATTCACTCACCCATCCTTCCATCTCTCCACCCACCATGAGTTTACCGAGTGTCTACCTATATGTGAGGCACTGTTTCACAGCTTAGAGTACCAATGTGTTTGGTGATGAGTGCACTCAACAATCAGCTTGTTGAAAACCAGTTCTTGGTCAGGCACGGTGGCTCACACCTATAATCCCAGTACTTTGAGAGGCCGAGGTGGGAGAATCACTTGAGTCCAGGAGTTCAAGGCCAGCCTAGGCAACATAGAGAAGCCTCACCTCTACAAAATATCAAAACATTAGCCAGCCATGGTGGTGCATGCCTGTAGTCCCAGCCACTAGGGAGGCTGAAGCCTAGGAATTTGAGGCTGTAGTCAGCGATGATCCTGCCACTGCACTCCAGGCTGGGTGACAGAGTAAGACTCTGACTCAAACAAACAAACAAACCAGTTCTCCACCTTGGTCCCACTCTGGAATCACCTGACATGTTCTAAACAACACTGATTCTAGGTTGCACTAATAAAGATTCTGAGTAATTGTTCTGGCATGTGAACTAGGAATCAGGATTATTTCTAAACTTGCCAGGAGGTCCCAATGTGAAACACATTGAGAATCACTAGCATTTACAACCCAATAAAGGTAATGAATAGTAAAGGGAGCAGATGGATAATCATTACATGATGCAAAAGGCCATGATGACAGGTGTTTCGCTGTTCCTGGTCAGCCCCATCAAGTTTCCCATCTGAAGCAAGGCCCTAAGTTTAGTAAGATGAGACTGAAAAGCAAGTTTTGGTCATCTGCGTCTCCACACATCTTTTCCTATGGTGTGGTTGTGTTTGTAGTAACAGACATTTTCTTGTGGTGGAATGTCTGTGAGGCTATGGGAAGAAAGCTTGTCTTTGGGCTTTTCTTGTTATGTCCTCAAGTTATTTTTCCTAATCAGACAGTCTGAATGCCCTTCTAAATTAATGCAACAGAAGGCATAAGAAAAGCAGTGTAGGCTGGGTACAGCGGCTCATGCCTGTAACCTCAGCACTTTGGGAGGCTGAGGCAGGAGGACTGCTTGAGCCCAAGGAGTTCGAGACCAGCCTGGGCAACCCAGTGAGACCTTGTCTCTACAAAAAGTAAAAAAAAAAAAAAGAAAGGTCATAGCCTTGCTTAGCTATGGTGTGGTCATGTGCTCTTTGAGCTATGGCCAGGCCATGTTTTCTTAAGCTTTGGCCCCCTCCCCTTGGGGAGGTGAATCTCCTCTTTCTCTCTCTTTCTAATTTATTTCTAAATAAGCTATGTTTTCTAATTTAAAAAATAGCTAGACGTGGTGGCATGAGCCTGTAATCCCAGCTACTTAGGAGGCTGAGGGTGAAGAATTGCCTGAACCCAAGAGGTCAAGGCCACAGCAAGTCGTGATCATGTCACTGCACCCCAGCCTGGATCCTGAGATCATTACTGTCCTCTAGCTAAGAGCAGAGCCTGTTTGCATGGTAGTAGGGTTTAGCAGGAAGAAGATAGGCTACAATCAGACAAATATGAGATTTCTCCCACCCGGCTTTTTCCACATCCTTGTGCAGGTTATTGAACCTCTGTGAGTTTTTGATTCCTCATCTGGAAAATGGAAATGATTATAAAGCCTTCTCCCAGAAGAGGTTCTCCTGATGTGAATATTGAGAGAAGATGCACTGAGGTTGGTGCTAGGCTGGCACTAGGTCCAGGAATGTGCTCAATAACTGCTGATCACCCTGCCTGGTACTCAAGGCCCCCCTGGCTAAAGGACAGCCTTCTTGAGGGCTGGGACTACGTCTGTGTGTCTGACCACACATGCGTCAGACATACAACAGGCATTCAAATATCTGTGAGAGGAATACATTCACCTGAGTTTTATTTGTGTTTAGCCTGATAAGCCCATTAGAGCCCTATACAGCCAAAAATGTACAGTTTCTGGCAGCAAATGTCACCACAAACCCATCTGGATGGGTTCACCTTGTGAAATGGCACTCCGAGGCTGCCTCTCCATCTCCTATTTCCTAGGCCGTGTCCCCAGATCTTATACTTTTCAGGTGGAACTTGGGAGTATTGGGGAACACAACAGCCAGCATTCTTTAGCTCATCCTGACGTCCCAGGATAAAACCCCTCAACCCTGTTCCACATGCTGCCCCAGAGTTCATGGAACTAGCATTGTGACTGTACGCTATTCATCTGTTAGACTGCAACATCTATTCAATTGACACCAGCCCTTTGGCAAACACTGCTGGGGTTTGCTTTTGATGGTCACAGGTGTGTTCAACTACCTGTTATTATAAAAAATAATTAATTTCCCTGGAAGAACCACAGAAGTCATTGTGTCTTACAGGTTACTCTGGCCCAGTAATAGCTTACAGGCAGGAACCAAGAGCTCAATGATAGCGACCTGTCGTTATGAGACAAAAATCTGTCCCAGCCATTTGGTCCCCATTAGGGGGAAGAAAACAATGTAACTCACAGGGGTGTGGTTTAATGAAGGGTCAAAAACATTATGAATGGATATAAAAACAAATGAGCAATCTCTAAAATGATACAAAATATATTCAATTTGAAATCTAAAAAAAATCTCATTAGAGCTTAACATGTAATTTCATTTTCCTGCTATGATTAGGAAAGAGTTATTGATTCCCGGCAGAAGTCAGCCACAGGAATCAAGTGTAGCCAGACAAGGCACCTTGTTTCTGAGATTTTTCTGCTTTGTCTGCTCCTCCAGGGAGCTGGCTTTAAACTTTCATCTCTCTCCTACAAATGACAGAGTCAGGAAGAAGAGTATTTTGGTCATTATAATAATATAACATTAAAATCAGTAGATTATAAAATATTATGCTATATAAATGCTATTCTTTTTCATTTTCAGACAACGCTGCCACCTCTATTCCTCATCATACTGCACTTAAATTTACAAGAAGTTCAAAAGCTCTTTGCAGTGTAAGTGCTTATAAAACTAACCTTTTGGCCGGGCATGGTGGCTTAAGCCTGTAATTCCAGCACTTTGGGAGGCGGAGGCAAGAGGATTGCCAGAGCCCAGAGGTTCAAGACCAGCCTGGGCCACTTGGTGAGACCTCATCTCTACAATAAATCAAAAAATTTAGCTGGGTGTGGTAGCATGCACTGGTAGTTCTGGCTACTTGGAAGGCTGAGGCAGAAGCATTACCTGATCCCAGCAGGTTGACGCTGGGGTGGCTGTTGAGCGTGCCACTGCACTTCAGCCTGGGTGATAGAGTGAGACTCCAACTCAAAAAAACAAACAAAAAAAACTAACCTTTTCATTCATAGCCACAACATTTACCACTGCATCCTGTCTGTGTAGTGCTTACGCTTCTCACTTTGACTCTACTTAGGAGAAGTTTGGCTGTTGTCTACCTTCATACAGAGGCAAATGCCTTTGCTATAAGAACATTTCAAAAGCAGGATGTCAGTTCTCTTTGAATTTTGGGACCAATCTGGCAAGTTAACTAGCTCACACTTGTTTTATTGTTGTGTCACTTATATTGTGTTGTTCAACACAGGCTACTAACCTGCTGCTGACTATTACCTATAAGATATAAGAACAGGCAAGTCACCTGATCACTGGGACCGATTCCTTGGCCATTCTCAAGAATGTGTATCAATCTGTTGCTCCAACAACAGAGCCCTGAAATGAACATTTATTAAGCCCCAGGTACAAGGTAATATTTGAAGTAGTTCATATACATCATGTCATTTAATTCTCCAAAATTTTCTCTGAGGTTGATGCTATTCTTATCCCTTTTTCACAAATGAGGGAACTGAGACATAAAGAGGTAGGGTTTTTTGTTGTTGTTGCTTTTTCTTTATTTTTTTGTAGAGACAGGGTATCACTATGCCCAGATTGGTCTTGAACTATTGGCCTCAGATAATCCTTCTACCTTGACCTCTCAGAGTGCTGGGATTACAGGCATGAGCCACTGCACCTGGGGCAGAAAGATTTTTATCCTTGCTCAGGGTTACACTCTAAGAGGTGGTAAAGCCAGGATCCAGTGGCCAGTAGTTGCTCCCCGACAATTCCGCTCCTAATCTTGACCATGTACTGCCACCAGGCACAGAGATTCTTCCCCATCTATTGATATTGTAAAATTCTACTGAGCTGTGGCCGGGCTCGGTGACTCATTCTGTAATCCCAGCATTTTGGAAGGCCGAGGCGAGGAGATTGCCTGAGCCCACAGGTTCGAGACCAGCCTAGGCAACTTGGTGAGACCTTGTCTCTACAATAAAATTTTAAAAAATTAGCCGGGTGTGGTAGCGTGTGCCTGTGGTTCTGGCTACTTGGAAGGCTGAGGCAGAAGGATCGCCAGAGCACAGCACGTCGATGCTGGAGTGGTCAGGAGTGTGCCATTGCATTCCAGCCTGGGTGATGGAATGAGATTCCAACTCAGAAAAAAAAAAAAAAAAAAAAATCTTCTGAGCTATGAGAAAGGATAGACCTTTCATTAGGCCAAACAGGAGGTGTTTCATACTAACCCCTCAGTTTCCTCATCTGTATGATGGGAATAAAGTTAATTCCATTAGGCTTAAGGAAGTTTTTGAGGGTGTATTTATGAAAATGCTTTGAAATTTAAAGATCACTGCAAGAATCTGAATTGTTCTCTAAACATTCATAGTTTAAAGCATAAAAAGAAATCAATGCTGGTCACAGATTCTATCCTTCAACTATTCAATGAACAGAGCTCTTCAAAGAATTTAAACTTAGTGAGAGGTTCCTGGTCCCATTGTATCTTTGAGCAGCACTTGAAAGCCTGTCTCAGAATCTTCATATGAGAACAGACCTGCAAGTCACTGAGTTAAGGTCTTCACTCCTTTTAATACCTGACAGACCTCTATAATCATCCTGCTATAAGAATCCCTCCTTGCCCTGAGTCTCTTAGTGAAGGGACACTCATGACTACCAAGGGAGATACTTTATTACTTCAGCCCGTGAGAAACTGCCTTCTTATATTAAGTTGTCTCACTCTGGGTTCTGCCCTCCTCACTGCCGAGCCATTCTAAGCCATTACAGTAAAAAGCAAAATTCTCTTTTTGTAAGACTGTATCACACCTTGCACCAAGACAGGGGATTGTGCCTTTACTGGTTCACTTAGTCACCGCATGGCTCATGCTATGAGATTATTATGTGAAGGGGCAGAATCCTCATAATCTTCTCCTAACTGACTTCTAGCCTCAGAAGGAGCCACTGAAGTACTGAGTGTATTGTAATAGCCTCTCAAGTGTCGAGAGCAAGAGCAGGCCGTGCCCAATCCATTATGGTTACATGTCTCACAAATGGCCACCAAAGTGCAGCCCAGGCATTTGCAGGGGCCCGTAATCAGAAGAAGCCTAACGCCTTTTGCTCTCCATTTCAATCCCATTCATCATGCACATTTTCTACATACATATGCATTCAAAGGCTGAACAGCATTTTCACCATTTCCCAAAGAGCTTTCCATGAGGACCCAAGGGAGAACCATAAGCTAACAGACAGATGCATCATGTTAGGAAAGGTATCAACACTTTCCTTTAATCAGTACATAGTCAATATTCTCCATCATGAATAACTAATTAGTTTCTCAACTCTGTTCCTCAGATATCGTGGTAAAAATTCATCTGAGGAATGTCATCTGCACTCAAAGAAGGGACAAGCATCGTAATTAAGTTTTAAGCTATTTCTTTAGCATGAAGCTGCCACGAAGTGTGAAATGACTATAACTCACATTTTTAAGACCCTGAATTTATTAGCATCTATTTTCTATTCAAGGTTAGGGGTATGGCACTCGGATCGTCAAAGGATTCTAATTCCTCTGTGCTTTATTATTCCGGAGTGAGTGTGTCTGAGCCTCAGATGCCAGGCAAGGCAAATTATCATTAATGAGTCAGGTTGTATATTTGTGAAAAAATCCCAAAGAATTGGAAACTCATCTTCCGTGGTGAATAGGAAGCTGCAATGAGAAGTATAACTGGGTGAAAGAGGACCTGCCATTCTTCGATGAATTATGACAACCATGGTTGAGAGGATGAATATGGAGTGTAGGCTAGGAGCTTCAAATTAAGCAGAGTTCTACTGGAGCATGACGATTGCACAGTCCATGGACAGAAAAGGAATGTGAGGTTTCAAAACTGCTTTCAGTAAACGAAAGAAGAATGAATTATTCTCTTTTGGAAATGACTTACTGTGGCTAGAAAAAAAAGAAAGCTATGGAATAAACAAATGCTTAGACAAAACTGGAAACCCCAGGAAAACTTAGATAGCCCCCCACCACAAACAATGTGTTGGAGGCAGTGACTGATCTTCATGCTGGCTGAGCACACACCTTTGAGGAGAATGGATCTGAAATGATTCAAACTCCTTGTAGACAATGGCAGAGGTGGAAGGCATGTCTGTCACTGAATACCAAAATGAAGATGTGTAAGGCAGCATGTGTATTTGTAATACGGGGACCATGAGCTTGTGGGTGTGCCAAGAATGGTCTCCTTAGGTTAGAAAGAGATGTTTAAGCTGAGAGTTGAAAAATAAATAGGATTATCCAGAAAGAGAGTGGAGGGGGATGTTTTAAGAAAAAGGGGCTGGGCATGGTGGCTAAAGCCTGTAATCCCAACACTTTGGGAAGTCAAGGCGAGAGGATTGCCTGAGCCCATGGGTTCGAGACTAGCCTGGGCAACATGGTGAGACCTCATCTCTACAACAAATCAAAAAATTAGCCAGGCATGGTAGCACACGCCTGTAGTTCTGGCTACCTGGAAGGTTGAGGTGGATGGATGGCCAGAGTCTAGCAGATGGACCTGGGGTGGCCGTAAGTGTGCCACGGCACTCCAGCCTGGGCAATGGAGTGAGACTCCAACTCAAAAACAACAACAACAACAACAACAACAAAAACAGAAAAGGGACTAGCAGCATGAAAGTGATAAGCTATCTAGAGCAAACAAGGAAAAGTTAAGATGGCTGAAGCCCATAGACAGAGGAGAAAGGACTTCTGGTTAAACTTCTAGTGAACTGAACACACCCATCTACCTCTGCTCCTTCTTGAAACACTAATATGATGAGTAAAAATGGACCCCCCAAAGGCTCAAACCCATAAGGATGAAGACAAAGAGGTAAGAGCAGAGGAAAGAAGTGAGCAATGCTTTGGAAGTTGAAAGCAAACCACAAATAACAACTTTGTTAGCAGATGACAGGAAATGAAAAGTGAAGAGCCTGTGAGTTTGATGAAGACCAAGCTGTGAGTTGATTCAAGCTGCAAAATCACGGCCAGGTTCAAGAATTGGAACTACCAGGAACCTCTGTGTTGGGAGTATCTGGTGGGGCTATAGTCAGAAAGACTTGTTGAAGTCTCCAAGGGAAACTGTCAGAGCCCTAGAGACTTTGCTCACTGTATACACTCTGGTGACCAGGACACACTTGCTCGAAGTTAACATTAGGCTCTGCAATACCGGGACATCTGAGGGTAGCAATGCTGGACAAAAAACAGGGAATTAAGTGAAAACCTACATATTGAAGAGTGTGACCTCCCAGACCACATTTACTGTGACCATGCTGACAACCAAAATTTATCCCAAGCAAAGAATTAAGATTCCTCTCTGAGAAAAGTTACCAGACCAAGAAAAAACACCTACAGATTCTGATGTTTGAGGCCATCCACCTAAAAATCTCAGCTGATCTTCCAACCTCGAAGCCCACCACCCAACAAGTCCCATTCATGCACATAAAACCTTCCAACAAATTGTTAGCACTTCACTCTTATAAATGAGTAGACATCCATGAATCACCAGCCATTAGATAAAGCTCCAATCGGAAAGCCAGAGACCTGAATTTTTTTAAAATGCAGCCAACAGAAGAAGAAACTTGAGAGAAACTATCATTCATATAAACACAAAAGAGAAGATAGTACACCCATGAAATTAACACAGGGCCAGGTGATGTGGCTTATGCCTGTAATCTCAGCACTTTGGGAGGCCAAGGCAAGAGGATTGCTTGAGCCCATGAGTTTGAGGCCAGCCTGGGAAACATAACGAGACCTCATCTCTATAAAAATTTTTTAAAAAATTAGCCAGTGACACACACTTGTAGTCCCAGCTACTCAGAAGGCAGAAGGATTGCTTGAGCCCAGGAGGCTGAGGCTGCGGTGAGTCATGAATGTGCCACTGCACCCCAGCTTGGAGCCCAGAAGTTTGAGATCAGACTGGGAAACATAATGAGACCTCATCTCTACAAAAAATTTTTTAAAAATTTAGCTGAGTGTGGTGGCACACACTAGTAGTTCCAGTTACTCAGGAGGCAGAAGGATTGCTTGAATACAGGAGTTTGAGGCTGCAGTGAGCCATGAATGTGCCGCTGCACTCCAGCCTGGATGACAGGGTGAGATCCCCGACTTATGTAAAAAAAAAAAAAAAAGAAGAAAAGAAATTAATACAGTATGTCATAGAAGAAAACCACCACAGAAAAAAGAAATTTGGAAATTAAAACATGAGAGCAGGAGTTAAATGTTCAATGGAAGGACTGGAAAATAGAGAGGAAGAGAGAAGAGAGAGAAATAAAAATAAGAAAAGGCGAAAGGCAGGGAAAGGATAACACAAGATGACCAAATCAGCCATGTTAAGGTTTTATGTGAATGCTTTTGTTTAGAAATTTTACCTCCAAGTCAGTGGCAGCCACGGAAAGACAGCAAACAAGGGAGAGGCATTGGGCCCAACATGGTACAAAGCGCATAGCCTGGAAACTAGGTGAACATCTAGTTCTCTCTGAAATCTGATTGTCTTACTTTCATTTATATTATAGTCTAATAAACCATGGAAACTTCTGGATCAAGGAGGAAAAAAATCTCCATTGGTTGATATCTTAAAAAAATTTGCTTCTGTTTCTCAGCTTATTTCAGGTAAAAATTGTTGTCAGCATGTTCCTCTAAATTCCCATCACTCTTTGTTTTGAAAAAGTTATCATTGGAATAAAACAAGGCTGGCTTTGAGCCAGGATCATGGAAGGTGTAATTAAGCAAGATTTTCTGTCTATACACCCAGCAGGGCCATCCTATTGTGGGGGGAAAAAAGGGAATGTAGAAAGCAATTGTGTATTTCTGAAGAATAACAGAATGATATACCCCATACACTTTGAATAATAAATGACAGCAGCTGACATTCTAATCAAGATAAAAACAATAGTAAAGTCACAGTATTCTGTTCTGAGGCATAAGTTAGCCTCAATTTAGCAATTTCGGCAAATAAACCCACTTGTCAATCTATAAGGCTGAGAGGTTAGCATTTATTTTTAAGATGTCATGTCTGTTCCCACCACATAGATAAAAGTATAATTTTATACCCTTCCATTATGGTTTTATCTTTCTGAATAATTTTTTCACATTTTAATCCTTTATATTAAAATTAATCTGAATTATATAATTTTCATTTTTAAATAAAAGCCCCTTGCCTGGGGTGATGATAATGATGTTACATTGCCCCTCTCAAATTCAGATGAAAATGGGCCATTTGTGACAGGGGCAATAAGATGCCTGACTGCACATCACTGATGGCTCTCGCATTCACAGATAGTCTAGTCATGACTCTGAGGGTGTCTTGTGAAACGTTTTGGTTCTTAAGGCATGTCTCCCAGTACCTAGTTAAGTTTAAACAACTAAAAATTCAGAATCACTTTTGGGGAGGATATTCAGATCATCGGTTATGGACTACAATTCCGATCAATGCTGGTTCAAGTCCTGCAGAAAAATGAAAATCACTAATAGAAGGAGCCTAATGATGGATTCTGAAAGCATGTTTCCCTTTGATCATACTCATGGTTCCTACAAGACACAGAGGGGAAGACTCCCGACCTTTAGCACTTGGCAAAGTCACATAAGATACTTTGCAACTGACATGATACCCTCTTTTGAAAGCTGGTCATTTGACAAACCATCTTCACCCATGCAAAGCAAATGGCATTTCTTTATTGTTCTTATCTGATCTA
>CAUYQG010261241.1:0-13568 GCA_963574415.1 Tarsius wallacei | reverse complement strand
ATGAAAAAGAAAGGATAGCCAGGCTCGGTGGCTCAGCCTGTAATCCCGTGCCTTTGGGAGGCTGAGGTGAGTGGATTGCCTAAGCCCGCGGGTTCGAGACCCACCTGGGCAACTTGGCGAGACCTCATCTCTACAATAAATCAAAAAATCAGCCGGGTGTGGTAGCACACGCCTGTAGTTCCAGCTACTTGGAAGGCTGATGCGGAAGGATCGCCGGAGCCCAGCGGGTCGAGACTGCGGTGGCCGGGAGCGGCCACTGCACTCCGGTCTGGGTGACAGAGTGAGACTCCAACTAAAAAAAAAAAAAAAGAAAAAAGAAAAGAAAAAGAAAGGATGAAACAATGGCTCCAAGGAAACTACAGACACAAGGGACCTGTGGAAGGAGGAAAAAGAACACGTGCAAGCAGAGAAGGCTCGTGTGGTCAAGCTGGCATAGAGAAGGAACGGGTGGTGTGCCCACACAGGCGTCAGACCCACAATTCAGGAATTGGTCTACATTTTAAGACCTACTGGACGTTGTTGAAAGGTTTTAAGCAGGTGACTTATGTGGTCCAACTTGCATTTTTGGGAAAGGGATGAAAGGGGGCCAAAGCAGATGCTGGCAGACCAGGGAATGGGTTGCAGTGGTCAGGCAGGAGAAAGACAAGGATGGCCTGGGTTCAGGAAAGGGCAGTGGGCATCACAGGAAACAGACAGGACCTGCCATGCCCAGTGGAGTGGACAATGCGTAAGCCGCTCTCGCTCTCTCTGAGGGCTGCAGGGTCGGCTTCCTCTCGCCCTCATTCCATAAACCCTCCAGTTCACCCCAATAACTCAGGTAATCTGAATGCTCATCTCTGTTCCAATGCTTAGATCACCAATGATATGGCATCTGGCCCTCTGAGCTGCAGTCCCAGTTGCCAGAGAAACCTGGCCATTCTCAACCCCCACTCCTCACTGAACAACCGTCCTGAGGTAAGGCTGAAAACACTCATGTGTGGAAACCCATGCTGCCAGTATGTGCAAATTAAATTTCCTCTAGCCCTTTCCAGTCCCTCCTCAAAACGCAAGTCAGACCACCTCAGTCCCCTGCTTAGAGCCTTTCAATACATCCCTACTGGTTTTAGGATTTAAACCAAATCCAAATATGCAAATTAAAAGAAATCTGCCTGAAATTCTGGAAAAGACTATTCAATTTTATAAAAGTGAAAATATTTTAAATCCCTAAGAATCATTTATGTGGGACCAAGTCTCTCAGGAATCATCCAGATAAATTAATTCTGTCTCCCCCACAAGAATGTAAGCTCCATGCAGACAGAAACTCTAGGCCAAGGCCTGTCATACAGGTGAGGCTCAATCAAACTGCTGAAGAAGTGAAAGCCCAGGTGCTAACTGTGCTGACTACAAATTCCTAAGCAATGTTCTTCATTTACCAATCAGAAAGAAAGGGTAGGTAAGGTTCACAATATACAGGTTCAAGAGGTTTTTTCAATTATAAATTATCCAGAATTACAAAGAAATACGGATAATGAAAAGGAAAAAGTGGTCAACCTTATTAACTATTCATGAAATGTGTATTAAAAGAACTTAAACATATCGCCGGTGTGGTAGCTCATGCCTATAATCCCAGCACTTTGGGAGGCAGAGCTCAGGGATTCAAGACCAGCCTGGGCAACATGGTGAGACCATGTCTCAACAATAAGTCAAAAAATTAGCCGGGTGTGGTTCACATGCCTGTGGTTTCAGCTACTTGGGAGGCTGAGGCAGAAGGACCGCCTGAGCCCAGCAAGCTGAGGCCGCAGTGGCTGTGAGTGTGCCACTCACTCCAGCCTGGGTGACAGAGAGAGATCCCAACTAAAAGAACAAAAAAAACTTGAACTTATCATTATACATCTACTACAACATAAAAATCTTTCTTCCCACTAAACCATATCCAGGCAGGACTAGAAGCAGAGACGGGGGAAGACAGCAAGACCCTTGCAGGCATGTCGTTCCTGGGGATCATAGAGGTACTGTCATATTGAAAGGCAACCTGGCAAGATGTAACAAGCTCTCTAAAATAGTTCACAGTCTTTAACTAAAGAATCTCTCCTCTTTAAGCAATATACCTCAAGGAAATATGATTCAAAAAGGAAATAAAGAAACTTATAAAATAGGTACAAGGCCTAATGGTAATAATAATGAAAAACTGGAAACATTTCAAGCGACCAATAATAGGATTAAGCAAACTATTGAATATCAACACTGTAGACACTACAGTCGTTAAAAAGAACTTATGGGCTGGGCACAGTGGCTCACGCCTGTAATCCCAACTTCATGGAGGCCGAAGCAGGAGGATTACTTGAACCCAGGAGTTCAAGACCTATCTGGCCAACATGCAAGACCCTGTCTCTACAAAAATTTAAAGAAAGAAAATAGCCAGGCATAGTGGCGTGTGCCTGTAGTCCCAGCTATACAGGCCTGGGCAACAGAGCAAGACCCCACACACCTCCATATTAAAAAAAAAAAAAAAAAAAAAAAAGTTATGTGTAATCCACTGACATTTTACATAGGTATATTATTTCTATATACATACCAATATTTTTCAAAAAGCAGAAAATAGTAAAACCTCAATTCTGACCACATAAAAAAGACTATACATACTCTCAAAAAGATAAATACAGAGGGTTACAAAGTGTGGTGTCTACCAGCATTCAAAAAAAAACACTATTTTTAAAAAAATCTATTAAAATGACCTGTGTTTGTGACAGCTGAATGCTCTGAACCTGTGGAAGCAGAAAATACGCATTTGGCAGCTGCTTTGCTGACCCTTCTCTAGAGATTCTGCGGGTCCCAATTCCAGATACCTGCAGAAAAATAGAGAAAGAATTACTCCTCTGTTAAGAGTTTTAAACACACTTGCCATAATGCTGAAATACCTCTCCAAAGGATATCTGTATTCATCGCCATGGCCTTCAAGGCTCTACTAAACCAATTATTATATTTATCTTTGCCTACAAAAAACACAGTGAGTATTACCATATTTAAGCTGAATGTTCCTCATTGTAGCAAATCTTCTCACAAGTAGGCAACTCTTCTGATATGGGAACACATATTTAAAGGAATCCAGTAAGAATTAACCACAAAAACAACTGATCTTGGCACTTAAGCTACTTGATGCCACATCCTGTTAAAGACATCACAGGTACCAGCCAGGTGCAGTGGCTTATGTCTGTAGTCCCAGCACATTGGGAAGCTGAGGCGGGAGGATCACTTGAACCCAGGAGTTTGAGACTGGCCTAGGCAACATAGTGAGACCTTGTTTCTACAGAAAATCAAAAATAAGCCAGGCATGATGGTACACACCTATAATCCCAGCTATGGAGGCTAATAAGGATCACCTGAGCCTGAGAGATCGAGGCTGCAGGAAGCCTTAATCTGTGCCACTATACTTCAGCCTGGGCAACAGAGTAAGACCTTGACTTAAAAAAAAAAAAAAGTCACAAGTACCACTTAAGGTAAGGATTCCTAACTATTTTTGAGACACCAATAAGATTCTTCACACTCCCTTCCTAGTACCTTGATAAGAACAATGAGCTCCCTGGGAACTGGTCCCCAAGCACACCACCAATGTCTCCCAGTCAGAAAGAGTCCTGAGCCAAGCAGGCAAAACCAACAGAGAGTATCCTTAGAGCTCCTCCCTCTGAACTATTAAAAGTCTGCTGCGTTTTATACCAGGAAAATGCCTATGACAGATTTTTTTCTGTTTTCTTCCAATACCCTTCAGAGATTGGTGGCAGGGTTATGGCTCTGTCATCTGTATAAGAGACAACCACCTGGGGCACATCAGGCAGAAAAGTGAAGGAGTCTTAATTTAACATCACAAAGGGTCTTACATTTTAATAACATAAACCAGGTGGCAACACTCCAGAAAGTATTTTTTTAAATATCCAAACCCCTACTGTTAAGCCAACAACCAAATCATGTGACAAAAGGAATAAGTTACTCACATGATAGGAAAGGACTCCATATGAAGAGGTATTAATAAATAAAGAACTTTCGATGCTTCCTTCCTCAGTAGGTAAGAAAATAATTCTGAAGGAAATTTTCCCCATTGCTGGAATTACCTGAAAGAAAGGCACCCCATTAGCCATTTGGAATGGCCAACTGGAATAAACTGTCTTCTACAGACTTTCTTGACAATTTCTGTTAACAGATATTTGCATATTCTGCACCCTTGATTTATCAGTATTGTAAGTCCATGAGAATTTCCAAACTGATCAGCATCAACAATCTAAGAGGATATCTCAAAGAACATAAAAAACCTACCCAGGGTGAGAGAGTTACTTTTCACTTCAGATTGGAGCGGTGAATCTCACCACTCTCCTTCCTCTTCCACACCCATACATCCAACTGTCTTTAGGTAACACAGTTCTACCTCTACTTAGGGAACGACAATGTGCAAACATTCTGATATGTAATAAAAATCAGAGACAATGTTTGTCCAGACAGACCATATAAACCAAGCACTGGGCTCCTTTACAACATGCCCTCTGTCCTAGTATTTCTTTAAAATGCATGATATCTGGCAGACACAGCAAAATAAATAAAAGCCTACTAGCAATTAAGATCTTCATTAAAATCCAAGACCACTGAAATTACAACTCTTAGGAGAGGAGGGTTTGGAGCTCTGTGTCATGGTGCAGACTAACTTTCTAAGGAGCCATTCACCACCTGGTTACCCTACATTCAGAAAGGAGCCTTAACATCCCTGATAGGTTTGAAGTCAGAACATAAACTTGCACTAGTTACTAAATGCCTCAGCATTTATAATCACTTCAAACAAACACTGTAAACTTTCTTTAACCACGATGCAGCCATGTTAAACATACACATGTTACTACCTAGTTTGGATACTTCAAACTTCCTCCCTCCCTCCCCCTCCCCAGCCCGGTAGCTATCAAGAACCACCCAAGTGATAAAAATGAACAACTGGAAAAGTAAATGTGAAAGTAAACACCCAGAAGGAGAAAGGTTGGGTAGCAGAAAAAGGGGAGACAGGGAGTAGAAAGTAAAAGCTCCAGGCCAAAGAAAGCAAGAGAAGCTGGCTGCCTGCCATGGCATAGTTTCCAGGAGTCCATCAACACTCACCCTGCAGGGAACAGGAGGCACATGGAAGTGTCCAACAGCTGTAAACACTGAGTTCACCACAACCTCGCTGTCCCTGCTAGGGTTGTAAGCAAATAGAACCTTCGCGGCAGGATGTCCCAGGAACCTGAAGAGGAGAAAAGAGAAAAATCAACGTACTGTATCAATATTACTGTACATATATCTACACACACACACACACGTTTAAACCCAGAAAGCCGTTGGCACTCATTACAAAGTTAAAAATAATTATCAAACCCTGCTGGTAATACAACAGTCAATCCACAGCAGTCAAAAATCATAAAACAAAAAACAGCAAGACAAATTTTCTTTTATAAGACTTATGCCAACCCACAGGAGCACCCCGTAGGTTTCCGGGTTAGAAAAATTCAACCCACCTAGGCCATTAAAGGCTCGCAAAGAGAAAAAAAACACACACACATATTGGCACTTCCTGGTACTTCTCTGACCCAGGTCTCTAACTCAAATGAAAATATGCTGAGATAGGAAACTCTACTCATAGAAAAACACAATTTTCTTAGGGTTTGTTTTCTGAGTAATAAATCTAAGGAGGCTTTTTGAGGGGGCAATGTATTTTTAACTCCCAAAGAAACTTTATTGTATTAGGTCTTGTAAAAGAAAAACTTAATTGTGGCTAAAGGTTGTTCTCCTGAGAAAAATAAAACCCCACAGCACTCAGTAGCAGTGGTTCTCATTCATTTAAATTATGAGCCTTTCAGGAAACCGATGGAAGCTTTGGCTCCTCCTTCCACAAGCATGCACTTACAAAAAGTTCTATACGTGGTTTCAAAGCCTTGCACCAATCTTAGAGTAAGAATCCCTGTTCTACAGCGAACTCACTAACTCATGAGGGGGCTTCAGGTGGGTTCCTTTCAGAGGCACTCCCCGCCTACAATCTCTCTGACAAAGGAACTGCCAAAGCAAAGGAGCTAGTCTCTGGGCCACCGACCTGGAGCCTCCTACAATGTTCCCTCGAATCACTTAATTCTGATTCCTACAGCCCAGTACCAGATTGAGTCTAGTTCAATTATGTTATAATGACCAGAGCTAAGGCAGCACACGTTTCACTGAAGTCACTTCTCCAGTTTTAAATACTCTCAGTGCCAGAGTCCCAAATATACAGTTCTCATCAGATGGCTTAGAAATAAAACCATGTTCTAATTTAAGCAAGAAACTCATATTCAGTATGCTTATCATTTCTCTAATTTTTACTCAGAGTTCTCTGATATTGAAAATATGTGCTTTAGGAAAAATGAAATGCATGTTGTTCCTCTTACAGACAATATGGGATTTCCAAAACACTGTATTACTACGAGCAGATGCCTAGGCTTTTTCTTTTACCTTTCACCCCTACCTTTAATCACTAGTCTCAATGAAAGGTTTCATATATCCAATGTGCATTTCAAAGCATTCTTTACATGCAGTTACAAATAAAATATCCATCAATGAGTTTAAAACCTTAATTTTTTTAATGTTCTTAGTACAATTTAAAAGAAAAATTTTTTACACTGCCACACACATAATCACCTCAGAAAGCTCTATCTCAGAGTCCTGATTTCCTGTTTGCCTTTCTTCTTGCAATTAAATTAAAATTAAATAAATAAGGAATTCTGTGGTTTTAGGTTTTTAAGTAAATAAAATATGAACTAACCAAAGTTATTAATACCAAAGTTATTAATAACCAAAGTTATTAATACCAAAGTTATTAATAACCAAAGTTATTAATATCAAAGTTATTAATAACCAAAGTTATTAATATCAACACTTTATATCCCATTCATATGATTGAAATACAAGATTTCTCGTTTCGAAGAATCCAAATGTCTACTGGAGAAATACAAAAAAAAAGTTAAGACTGTGGGGGCTGGGTTCGGTGGCTCAGCCTGTAATCCCAGCACTTTGGGAAGCCAAGGTGAGTGAACTGCCTGAGCCTGTGGGTTCAAGGCCAGCCTGGGCAACTTGGCGAGAACTTGTCTCTACAATATATCAAAAAACTAGCCAGGCGTGGTAGCGCATGCCTGTAGTTCCGACTACTTGGAAGGCTGAAGTGGAAGGATGCCGGAGCCCAGCAGGTCAACACTGGGGTGGCCATGAGCGTGCCACTGCACTTTAGCCTGGGCGACAGAGTGAGACTCCGACTCAAAAAAAAGTAAGTTAAGACTGCAAACTGCAATGCCACAGAGCTCAGGGACTGCACCTGTCACAAACTTCACCAGACCCAGCAGAGAATGCTGGCTGAAACCTAGTAACCATGGTGCTATTTTTATTCTATTTTTTAAATTCTATTTTTAAAAGTGTGCTGAGGATATGAGTTTCCTTCACTAGTGACAACTGGAAGATACCCTATTAATTTAATACTACAAAAGAATGATTAAAAGTTCTTGTGAATGATTAGCACTTTTCATCTCAGGACCAGCAGAATATTAAGGTTTAAAGTAAGCCCTAAGAAGCAGGAGAAGACAACTGAGTGACACAATCTCAATTTTGCATCTTTAGAGGGAAACCAAAGCCATGGAAAGGGATGGGACATGCCCAAGGTCAACATCAAAATAACCAATGGTACAAGCTGAACTAGGGCCATGAAGACATCAGGAGAACCCTGGCTAAAGTTTTGCTCTACTGTCTATAAATTATACCATTTGTTAGATATCAGGTAAAACCTAATTTCAAATGTGTTCTAATTTAGACTAGAGTTCCTTTTTTGTTTGTTTGTTTTAGCAAAATAATTTGTTCCTATAACATATATCCTAGAACTCATTTATAAAAAAAAAATAGCATAGTGAGTACTGGCTGAGAAATCAGAAGATTTGTTCTACCGCTCCTAGCGAAATGACCTTGGGGCAAACTGCATTACTTCTCAGCAACAAATATATAAACACATCTGTAGCACATGAACCAACTCAGAGATATCTGAAAATGATACACACACATTCTGATAATACCTGCCTTCACGAGTCTTACAGGACTGATACAAAACTCAGATGACAAGAGACATGACTGCACTTTGAGAACTAGAAAGTACTAGATAAATACAACCGAATCATATACAGTGATTCAAATACAAAACTTAGCAATCCTTTTCAAATTAAAAACTGCAGATATTCTTAACACATGCTTTAGCTGATATATAACACTCATTAACATATGTAGCTAGCATACAGCTGGCTTTCCATATCCTCAGATTCAAACAACCTCCATTGAAGATATTCAAAGAAAAAATACAGTAAGAACAACAATAAAAAATAAATAAGTAGGCAGGGTGCGGTGGCTCAAGCCTGTAATCCCAGCACTTTGGGAGGCCAAGGCAAGGGGATTGCCTAAGCCCATGTGTTCGAGAACAGCCCGAGCAACCTGGCGAGACCTCATCTCTACAATAAATCAAAAAAATTAGGATGGCATGGTAGTGCGCACCTGTAGTTCAGCTACTTGGAAGGCTGAGGCAGAAGGATCGCCAGAGCCCAGCAGGTCGAGGCAGCCGTGGCCGTGAGCTTGCCACTGCACTCCAGCCTTGGGTGACGGAGTGAGACTTCAACTCATAAATAAATAAATAAATAAATAAATAATACAGTATGACTACTCACAGAGCATTTATATAACACTGGGTAAAGACTGCCTTAAGTATACAGGAGAATGTGTAAAGGTTAAATGCAAATACTATGCCAAGGAACCTGACCATCCTAAGGTTTTAGTATCTGCAGGGCGCTGAAACCAATCCCCTGTGGGGAAGGAAAGGTGGCTGTATGCATATACTCTTGTGAACTAACTCAAGGACTTTTTGATGTTACTGAACAGGAAATATATCAGACAGTCAGGATCCTACAAACTGGAATTATTACCCTACTAGCTATACTTACTACGATCCATCTTATTACATCTACCAATCTATAATGTATACTCTTTAAAATGGGTCCTGCACTAAAATTTCTTTTTACTATGAAGATTTTTCACACTAGTTCTCTCTCAGAATTTAAAATCAGTGGGGCAATGATACATTCAGTTTATTTATATTTATCAACTGAATTATTATAAAGCCAGCTAATAAAGTTTCTTTACCTAAGAATAAAAATACTAAAAATCAAAAAAGTAAAAACACTAAAAATCATTAAAAATGTTGACAAGCAGACACCTAGGATCTTGTAAAGTCACCAAACTCCCTTCACAGTTTTTGCTCTTCTTCCTTTTACAACCTCTCCTTTAAAGAGCTCACAAGGCACTTTTAAACTCCAGGTTCATTCTTGACTGCAGCTCTAACCCTCTGATGACCAGAGGGAAAGGGGAGAGAGTAATCCATACAAACAGGGGAGGGCAGACCTGGGGCCCGACAGCATGCCCCCGGACGTGACCCTCTATAACCAGTTACTTCTTTCACAAGACTCTGCTTGTAATTCAAGAGGCTCTTCATAAAACAGAAGTGACATGCGCAGGCCCTGAAACCAGCAGAGCTTTTAGCCCTCACTCGGTTGCACCCTCCCTTGATATAACTAATGTGAAGTTTTAGCTTTCCAATGCTGCTATACCTACATCCAGGGAGCTTAACACTTTAAGTTTCAGACTTTATTGAAGACAAGAGTCCTTGAGTTCCCAGTGCGCCACAGTTTCACCCTTGTCTTCCTTAATTTCTCTAGTCTCCAAATTAGGCCTTCAACTGACACTCAGATCACATTCCCTTCATTTCATGGTCCTTACTGTGACATACTGTAAGTCATTATACCTGTCTTCCTCACTTAACTTGAGTTTCCCAAGTCTTAATTATAATAACTGTAAGTATGGTGCAATTTTGAATCCAGAAGGCACAGTAAGAAGTAAAAACAAGCAAGTGAGTAAATGAAACCAGCTTTTAAAAACTCAGAAACCATCAGTATCTACAGCTTTTCATTATAAAATAACCTGATTTGTTTTGGAAAAAACAAAGAGCTAATCTTGACTTCTTATTAAATTCTAATCACCATGAAATATTACAGGTATGTTTACTCAAGACAGGGCTAAAACAATTTTTATGCTCTCCTTTGCACAAAAATACTCCTTTTAACAAGTCCAAGGATCAATATCACTTCATATTAGTAAACATACTTAAAATTTAACATTGTACATATATATAAAAGATACCCTGAAAATAAACAATGCAAAGTTGTTTTTAATTTCACAAAAATATACTTACTGTATTCCAAAATCTAGAACTGATGGCTGAAAATGTAAGCCTTTTCCACTAAAAAGTTTGTCCGAGAAACTAAAAAGAAAAAAAGAAAAACAAACAAAGATTAATCTCTGTTGTAGTTTTAAAATTTGGATGGTAAGTTAAGATGAATACTTAGACCAATGACTCTCAATGCATGAGATATAATTCTACTTCCTTAGACATGAATCTGAACTAGATTTTAAGTAATAAAATTGAATTCTTAGAAGCCTAATATAACTCTAGAACTGCATAATTGAGATACTCTTAGATTATGGTTAGTATAATGTAATATCAAATGTACAGATCTTGTAAGCATTCAGACAGAAAGGGAGATGGACTTAATTTTTTTTTTTTTTTTGAGCTGAAGTTTTCCTCTTTTGCCTGGGCTAGAGTGCAGTGGCATGCTCACAGCTACCACAGCATTGATCTGCTGGACTCAGACAATCCTACCACCCCAGCCCTACAAGTAGCTGGAACTACAGGCATGTGCCACCATGCCTGGCTAATTTTTTTTTTAATTTATTGTAGAGACGAGGTCTTGCCAAGTTGCTTAGGCTCGTCTTGAGCCCCTGGGCTCAGGCAATCCTCTCGCCTCTGCCCCCCAAAGTGCTGAAATTACAGGCATGATTTTATTTTCCTTCACAATCAAAAGCCACAAAACAAGATAGCAGAAAAACATATCCAAAAAAAATCAAGAAAACATGTGAAAGAAAAACAGAATAAAGCTATAGCAAAATACATAAACATACTTAAAAGACATAACATACAAAAAATAAATACTCATGGGTACCAAAAAAACGATCAACTTCCCTATGATATTTCAAAGCCACAGTTTAACTACAGAAGCAGTTTAACTACAGTTTAACTACAAAAATGTTTAACTACAGAAGCCCCTAAAGGTACCACGTATAACTATTTTCTAAGGCTAAAGCAAGTTTTCCAAAATAGTATCATTCCATTTTCTCCTGTCACCCAACAGCCCTCAACAGCCAGAGTCTGGTCCAGGAGTGAACACTTGCTTTTCAAGCCTGTGGACAACAGGCAGCTTTGTGACCTTCAGCAAGTCCCTCTCCAAGATTCCATTTTTCTTGAAAGTACAAACAACGCAGGGACCAGAGAATCCCTTCCAAAGCACTCATCTTACAGGAAGAATTCCAGCTGTCATCTTTTCTTCCTCTCTCCACTTTCTGCCTTTATCCAGGCTTCCCTTCTTCTATCCCCCCTCTGAAAAAGTCCTTTCTCCATTGTCGTCTGTCTGGATTTCCTTTACCTCCAACATTAGCTGTATTGATAAGACCAGGTGCAGTGACTCATGCCTGTAATCCCAACACTTTGGGAGGCTGAGGCAGGAGAACTGCGTGAGCCCAGGAAATCGAGACCAGTCTGGGCAACAGAGCAAGACTTCATCTCAATAAAAAAATAAATAGTAATAAAAAAGACACTTGGGCTCCATCTGCCTAACTTGTCGATCTCTCCGCTTGTTTTGAATTTGGGCAAGACTATCCATTGAGCCCCCCTTAAGCCCCAAAAGGCTAGCACTATTTTCACAACCTGCTTGTAAAGAAGGCCGCTGGCACACAGTTGCCTCCAGAAATGATGTGAAGAGCCACAGGGGGCAATGAAGGAGAAGAGAAGCCTGCAACAGGTATACCACGGGCACCCCACTCCCGACCAAGCTGGCCAGGGTTCCGCATTCCAGAAGAAAAAGAAACAGGCAACTTCATGTACCCAAAAGTATCTTTAGAGAACCCAGGCCACTGTGTTAGTCATGAGAAAACTAATTCATGACAGCCTTCTTCCTATCTTGTGCACTGAAAAGTGAATTCGCAATCAGATTTTACACACAGCTTCCAAATGAACAGATGAAGCTTGGAGGATTTAGGTAATTCACCCAAGGTCACATAGCTACTAACAGGCAGAGACAATCCAGGTTTGCTGAGGTGGGAAATGTGAGCCCTGTGTGGAGCTCGGGTACGGCATGACCTATCTAAGGGACAGATGGAGATTAGAGGCTGGTGAGGGCTCAGGCTGCAGAGGCCAGACAAACCTGGACTCCAGGCCCACGATCATCACTTTCTAGTCTGGAGTGGCCCAATCACTGAACTCCTCTCAAGTCCCAACCTTATTATCTATAAAATGAAGATGACCACAGTATCTACCTTGGAGTTATCGTGAGGACAAAATGAGATAATAAAGCCTTTGCTTCATGTCTGGCACACGGCTACGTGCAATAAATATTAGATCATATTACTAAGAAGACAACACGCATTAGAAAGACGAGCAAAGAGAACATACAGAGAAGCCAACTGAGCTCAAAGCCAAAGCTGACCTCTGGAATTAAAAGTTCCCAATGGGATAGTCATAATTAGCTCTGAAGAGAACAAATGAAACATAAACCTGGGCTGCCTCATATCCTGAAAGAGATTTTTAAATCCCACAATCAGGAAATTTTATATACCCAATAAAAATCAGACATTTGAGGTCCAACACAAAGTAATATGCTATAAATAGCCAGAGTTTCTCTAACTTCAAAGAAATATCTATTTCAATCCCAAATGAAGAAATAAAATTGAGCCAATTTTTTTCCCCTACAAGTCATAAAACAGATTCTTTTCTCTCACTGGTTAATACTGGCTTACTTGACTGTACAATTTGGAAAATAATATATCAAGTTACAAGGAGGCTTAAGATCACTACATATATTAAAAAGTTATTTCTCACAGGTAAAACCATTTCAGACCTAGGTACTGACCTGGAGAGTACTCACACTCATACATGTGTCCTAAAATATATATGAAACACTAGGTGAGGAGAACCAACTACCAAGACTTAGTCATCTATGGACATCAACAATTATCCTCAAATATAGTGCTAGCTAAGAAATTATATTTGGAATGCCAAAGTTGCCAAGAGCAGTGGCTCACACCTGTAATCCCAGCACTTTGAGAGGCTGAGGTGAGAGGACTGCCGGAGCCCAAGGGTTTGAGACCAGCCTGGGCAACTTGGCAAGACCTCGTCTCTACAATAAATCAAAAAATTAGCCGGGCGTGGTGGTGCATATCTGAAGTTCCAGCTACTTGGAAGGCTGAGGTGGAAGGATCACCTGAACCCAGCAGGTATAGGCCGCGATGGCCGTGAGCATGCCACTGCACTCCAGCCTGGGCAACAGAGGAGAAAGGGGGACAGGAGGAAGTTTTATCTTCTGTTGCTGTAGTTCTTGAGACATGAATTATTTCTTTGAAACTATCGATTTAGGAATGAAAAT
>CAUYQG010261238.1:0-14329 GCA_963574415.1 Tarsius wallacei | reverse complement strand
AATGAGGTCCCATAATACTGAGTGACCTCTCACAGAAACATAAAACTAAGTATCACATGTTCTCACTCATATAGTAGACCTTGATCATCCAATGTATTACCACAAGAAAATGACTGACAGGGGTGGGAAACTATGGGGGGGGGGGGTGAGGGCAATGGGATTAATGGTGGTAAATATCTGTCTGGGGATAGGGAGACATCTCTTATCATCAAGGAGCATTTTGGTATGCCTAACCCCTAACTGTACCCCACAATACCATAAAAAAAAGAAAGAAATAGATTTAATGCAAATGTGGCCAAATGATATTGAAAGAGGAATATGTACATCAGTTATTTATTTTAAACTGTCATGTATGTTTAAAATATTTCCTCCCAATTAAAAAAATTAACATCCCTTAAACTAAGTACTAATCACATAAAAATATTTTAAACATGTTATCAGTTTCCAAATCCATATGAATAAATGATATTCAAGTATTCTAGAATACTTGCTAAAACGAATCTCCTAAATTTTGTAATAATCAATCTTTATCCACAGACTTAACAAGTTCAAGATATATGTATTTTGAGACAATAAAAATCTATCTACCCTTTTAGAGATTTCCTCATTGACAGACTTAGCTGAATGGAATGCTTCAATCTTTTTTAAAGTATTTGATTTGATGGTTCCTGCAAAAATAAAATCCACAAACAACATATTAAGTGGAAAGATAAACTTTTCTAAAGTGAAATATGCCCCAGGCTGAAGCTTTGAGATACTGGTTAGGTCTTTTTATAAGGACAGTGACCAATAATTGCCATTTACTTATGTTACTGGTGAACAGATTAGACATCTAGATACATCTTAATAAATTGAAAGGCAAAAATTTGATCATTTCCTTGGAGATGAAGTAATGTTGGCTATCTATGGTTCCAAAAAATGAGAACAATAGTACCAGAAGAGAAGAGCTTGCTTTTTCTACAAATGGAAACAAGAGTTGCCAGAGCTTCTGAGCCCACAGATCACCACTGCTGCAAACCATGGCTGCAAAACATTCTTACTTCAAATGCAATGTATCGCATTATTTGTTCTTAAGTATTAGAAATATAAGAGCCCAGGGCCAGGCGTGGTGGCTCATGCCTATAATCCTAGCACATTGGGAGGCTGAGGTGAGAGGATTGCCTGGGCCCATGGGTTTGAGACCAGTCTGGGCAACTTGGCGAGACCTCATCTCTACAATAAATCAAAAAAAGTAGCCGGGCATGGTGGTGCATGCCTGTAATTCCAGCTACTTGGAAGATTGAGGTAGAAGGATAGCCTAAGTCCAGCAGGTTGAGGTTGCAGTGGCTGTGAGCATGCCACTGCACTCCAGCCTGGGTGACAGAGTGAGACTCCAACTCAAAACAAAACTGTGTATATATATATATATATATGTATATATATATATATATATATATGTAAGTCCCAATTTGTTGGCCAGCTGTAGTTTTGAGCTCATTATTGTCCTACAAATATCCCTTTGATTTCTTATAACAGTCACGAACTCCTCTGAACATCTTATGCCAATTTCCAGTATTACCTTAGGGCAGCATTTACATAAAAAGCATTTACAATGTTCTGCCTTCTGTATAATGTAACCATTCAAATTATGTCTCAAAATGAGAGGTGTTTTTACTAAGCTGCATACATTTTTACAGCTATTTCCTTAACTATACAAAGAAAATTTTAAGAAGTTTGCAGAAATGTTTAGTGAAGGGCCTGACATTCTCTTTAGCTTTAGTAGAAAGAAAGAAAAAATGTTACACTTCTGGTAAAAAATATTATAGGCAAACTCTGGGTAAAGATACTATTATAGATAGGTAGTTTTTTCTGTTAGTGTTATTACCATAAGAGGAGTTTATATATAAAGACTTAACTATGAGATCTCTATTGTTCACTATATCTCTAAGATACTTAGCATCTTGATACAAGATTTGCAGACCACTGAGAAGGGAAAAATAAAATATCTCTTTCCAAGGTAACTTAAGATTTTGTCCATTACTTTATCAGAACTGGATGTTATCAGACTTCTATTACTGTATTCTTCTTTTGGGACACTGAGGGTAACATGATGCGAAGATTAGGTATATGTCACACACACACACACACACACACACACACACACACACACACAAATTGAATTTGAATGTTGCGATTGCATGCGTCAGAAATGTGAAAATCTGATAAGACTGGCCAAAATGCCAAACATAAGCCCCTCCAGGTTTGTAGCTCATCATCTCCACAAAATACAAAAAAAGCAAAATAATCACCAGGCAGAGGAAAATCTTGGCAGATCAATGCCTTTCAGAAGACACACCAATCCTGATAATCTCTGCTCCATCTCATACAGAACATTATTCTATCCAAAACTGTGTCTACTTTTATACTCCTCTCCCGAAAAGCCTCACACCCGGGCTTCTCCTCTTTCTCCCATACTATCAAGTTTATACTATCTACTAGATTACTTAATTATTCCCATTTTTTAAAACTCAGAAAATATCATGCTATATGTTATTATTTCTCATGTCCCAAAATATATTTGCTTAACTTCACTTCCCTGACAACTTCTGCCTTACTTGGAGCAAAACTCTTCAAAAGAATCTCCCTTCTCTTTCAATTCTCTCTTTCCAATCCTAGTTATTTTAACTCCCGCCACTTCACCAAAAGTACATTAGTCATTGTCACTAATAACCTCTTTGCTTGTACCAGTTATTATGCTGCTGTCTCTCCACTTCACATCCATCCACACCTTATACATACTCTGCTTTGTGATGCTGGAGTTAGGACACTGAAAATTATATTTTATGTTTACCAGTTATTCTATTATGTTCTGCTAATAAGGATGCCAGAGGAAAAAGAATGCACTTCTTCTTCCTGTCCTGCCAGCTGTTCCCACAACAGCTGTTTACTCTCGGGTAGGTGGTTCCAGAACTTACCCTTATTACACTCTAGAACGAGCCTCATCATACCTCCTCAGAGATACCAGATCCAAAACAAAGGTGGCATTCTATTCCCTGAGGACCATGCCCAGCTCTGTGGGGTTCCTCCTTCAAGCTTCTTGGTTCTGACATCAAGATCCTCCCTTTGTCTCCCATTCCTATGGATAGAAGATGCTTCCTAAAGTTACCGCATCCATGTAACTAAAGTGTTCTCTTTTTTGCCTTTTGACCTCCTCTGTAGCTCTTTAACCAATTATTTATATTATTTCTTTCAAATAATTAGTGTACTTTCTCTTCTCAGCCTTATTGAAGCATAACTTGACAAATAAATATTGTATATATTCAAGATGTACAGATGTACAATGTGATAATCTGATATACATAAATAGATTTTGAAATGATTACCACAAGCAAGTTAATTAATTTGCCCATCACCTCACATGGTTACTATTGTGTATGTTGAGGGGTGGAAGGCAAGGACATTGAAGATCTTTCTCTTAGTAAATTTCAAGTGTATAATGTGTTATTATCAGCTGTATTTTCCATGCTATACATTAGATCCCAGAACTTAGTCATCTTATAACTGAAAGTTTGTACCTTTTGACAAATATCTTCCCATTCCTTTACTCCCCAGTTCCTGACAACCACTTTTCTACTCTCTACTTCTGAAAGTTTGACTTTTTTAGATTCCCTATATAAATGAAATTATACAGTATTTGTCTTTTGGGGTCTGGTTTATTTCACTTAATACAATGTCCTCCGTGGATAATGTTGTTCCTGCAAATGGCACAATTTCCTTCTTTTTATGACTAAATAATATTCCAATATTTATATAATGTATATAAAATGCATCTAAAATGTGATATATTTTTTTCTTTATCCATTTATCCATCCACAAGCTCTTAGATTACTTCCATGTCTTGGTTATTGTGAATAGTGCTACAATAAACATGGGAGTGCAGATATCTATCTCTTTAAGATAGTGATTTCATTTTCTTTAGATATAAACCCAGAACTGGTATTGTTGAATCAAATAGTAGTCTATTTTTTTAATTTTTTGGTAACCTCTGTACTGTTTTCTCTTTTTTTCTTTTTCTTTCTTTCTTTTTATTTTTATTTTTTATTTTTTGAGAAAGCAGGATTTATTAAGAGGACAGAAAAGCTCCCACAACCTTGAATAACTACCATAATACTATAACAAAAGGATTGACAGTAGTGGTAAACTGCGGGGGGGCGGGGAGCCAGGAGGTGGGATTGACAGTAGTCTAGATCTGCCTGGGGAGGGGGGCACACCTCATCAACAAGGGTACCTGCAACAAATATTTGTATACCTAACCCTGAATTGTACCCCACAATTAAAAATAAAATAAAATATTAAAAAAAAGAAAAGTTCCCACAGTGGGAGGAGACCTGAGAAGGTGCCCCGTACTGTTTTTCATAATGGCAGTACTAATGTACATTCCCACTGACAGTGCACAAGGGCCCCCTTTTCTTCACATACTCGCCAACACTTGCTATCTTTTTGATAATAGCCATTAAACAGATGTGAGGTGATATCCCATTGTGATTTTGATTTCCATATCCCTGATGACTGATGATGTTGATCACCATTGTATAGTATGTGCTGGCCATTCTTTTCTGCTTTCCAGATCTGACCATTTGATGTAGCACTGTTAAATCCACAGGACAATTTTCTATCCTGATCTCTCTAGACCTTCAAACAACAGTAGACACGGCTAATCTCTCCCTCTTTTTAGTATATTTCTTCATTTGACTCCCAGGACTCTAACATTTCAGTTTCCCTTCTATCTCACCAGTCATTCTTTCTCAGACTCCTACACTAGCTTTTCCTCTGTTACCTGAGGCTACAGATCCTCAGGCTCATTCCTTGGTCCTCCCCCTTCTAGCTCATTATCTGTGATCTCATTCAGGTCCATGGCTTTAAAAAACCATTTGTGACACCCAAATCTTTTTCTTTAGATCTCTCTTCAACTTGAAATATAAAAAGTTAAATTGACTACTTGACATCTACACTTTTATATGTAAGACATCCACAACTAAACCCCTGATTTCTCCCTACCCCAAAACATTTTCCACTCCCAGCCATCCCTATCTCCGTGGAAACTCCATTATACCAATAGCTCTGGCCACAAGTCTTGGCATTTCTCTTTCTCTTACTCCATTTGCCTTTACCTTCAAAGTATACACAGTGTCTGACTGTTTTGCACCATTTTCCTGCTCCAAGTCAAGTCTGAATCACTATCATCTGTCATCTGAATGACATCAATAGTTTATTGCTTTTCACTCTGCTTCTGCCACCGCCCAAGTGACAAGAGTAATCCTTTCTAACATAAGCTAGATTATTTCACTCTTTTTAAAACCCACCAGGGACTACCCAGGTCACTCACAATAAAAGCCAAAGTCTTTTATTGTGTATGAGGCACTACATAATCTTACCCTACTTTCTTCCCTTACTTCACCTCCAAATATTTCCCACCCACCCATTTCCCAACTCCAACATACTGGGCACTGGCTGTTTCTTAAAATACTTTTGGTGTGTTCTCACTTAAAAGCCTTCGTTCTAGCTGATCTTTATCTCCAGAATGCTGTTCCCCAAGGTTGTCAAAGTCCCTACCCACTTCCAGACCTTACTCAAGCCTTGCTTTTTCAATGACTACCCAATTAATATTACAAACTTCCCACCCTCTTATCACCATTCCACCACCCATTCCATCTTATTCCACCATTCCATTCTACCTCTTATCTTCTGGACCATGTTTTAATTTCTGTTAGCCTGTTCTAGATTTTTTTTATGTCATCACCATCTGCCCCCACTAAATAAACTCTATGAAGACAGGAAACCCTGGATATTTTGCTCATTGGTGTATCCCAAGTGCTAAAGCAGTGTCTGGCTCAAAATAAGCATTCAAGAAAAAAACTGTTGAAAAAAAGAATGAATCGATCGTCAGTTGGAAGGCTGAGAAACCTAGGACATTGGGTTAACAACAACAATAAAAAGTCTCTTAAAGGACCTCACTCATGTCTTTCTGGCCTTTTCAGAAACTTTCCTGATTGGATAAAGGAAAGATAAAGCATAGCTCAACAATTAGATTATGCCAACCATAGAAACCAATTATAGGAATTGATCATCTCTCTTCAGCACTTGGGGATCCAATGTTGAAACCCTATTTCCTGTTTATCTGATAAGCTCAGATATTTTAGCAAACCATTTTGAGTGGTGGTAGGATGCATCAGGCCAGGAGATTAATGTTTAACTTGAATGGGTCAGGTGCAGTCAACAAGACTATCACAGTCCTTTCATGAGGAGAAGGGAATGTAGGTCAGAAACCTTCTGAGTGACTTGGCACCATAAGAGATCTGATCAGGGAAGAGTAGGCTCTATTTAGTTACTAGATTATTCGAAATGAAACATGATCTCAGCAGAGTCATATAACCTGTCAAAGCCTCTGTTTCCACACTAGAAAAATTTAAAAATTGGATTGGAAAGTCTCTAAGGCTCCTCATAGCTCTACAAAAACTAAGATTGGTCTCTATGAAGCCAGCAGGAAGAGTGACAACACTGAGCAACTGATTTGCCAACCTGTGCCACAGGCTGGATTCCCAGAAATGAAACTGAGATGGATATAAGCATGCACAGAGAGGCATTGTGGATCAGCATCTATGAAACGGAAATGGCAGGACTGGAAAGGAGAAGTTAGACCATGATGCAGGTGCAGTGAAGGCTCAGACATCCTCATGGATAACTATGAAACTAGAATGACCCTTCAAAGCTGTCTTGAATAAGGGCAACAGGGATGGCGATTTATATACCCCTGATAGTTCATCAGTAGATGTGGCTTATCCAGAGGAAGTGTAACCTTGGATAAGGAAGCTCTCTTCAGCTTATACAATCTTTGTAGAAAGCTGACAGGTGGAGGGTGTCTGCCACAGGACTCCCAGCAAATGAAGGAGGATTGGAATGGTGTCACAGCACCCACAACAGAGCACCTATGAATCTACTACCCAGAGATTAGATTAGCCAACAGTTATGGTTAAATGACATCAATTCTGATAGTGGGCAAAAAGAAGATGCTAGACATATTTTTCAAATAAAAATTCAATTTTCCAAGCTTTAAAGCATATTAGCATTAGAAATTGCAACACTGATTTCCACAAAGGTTGAACTAGTTTGCATTCCCACCAACAGTGTAGAAGCATTCCCTTTTCTCCACATCCTCGCCAACATTTGCTTTTGTTTGTTTTATTAATGATGACCATTCTTACAGGGTTTAGGTGGTATCTCAATGTGGTTTTGATTTACATTTCTCTGATGATTAGTGAAGCTAAGCACTTTTTCATGTGTCTGTTGGCTGCCCATATGTCTTCTTTTGAGAATCATCTGTTCATGTCTTTTGCCCACTTTGTAATGGGGCTGTTTGGTTTTTTTCCTTTCATCATGTTTGAGTTCCTTGTAGATCCTGGATGTTAAGACTTTGTCAAAATATACAGTTGGTAAATATACAGTTGGCAAATATTTGTCTCCCATTCTGTGGGCTATCTCTCTGCTCTCTTGGTGGTTTTTTTGGTTTGTTTGTTTGTTTGTTTTGGTCTATTCTGTCTCTTGTAGCATGAACATCTGGGATTTTGATCAAGAATTGGTTGCCTACTTTGATTTCTGTAAGGGTGTCTCCTGTATTTTCTAAGATTTTTATAGTTTGAGGTTTGACATGCAGGTCTTTGATCAATTTAGAGTTGACTTTTATGTATGGTGATAGGCGGGAGACCTGTTTCAATCTTCTGCATGTGATCAGCCAGTTTTCTCAGCACCATTTACTGAGTAGGTTATCCTCTCCCCTGTGGTTGGTGGTGGAGGCTTTGTTGAAGATGAGTTGGTTGAGAAATTAAGGTTTTGCTTCTGGAATCTCTATCCTGTTCCATTGGTCCATATGCCTGTTCTTGTATCAATACCAGACTGTTTTGATTATTGTAGCCTTATAGTAAAGTTTAAAGTCTGGAAGTGTGATACCTTCCACTTTGTTTCTTTTGCTATGGATTGTTTTGGCTATTCATGGTTATTTATGTTTCCATATGAGTTTCTGTATTGTCATTTCCAGGTCTGAGAAGAATTATTTTGGTAATTTAATGGGTATAGTGTTGAATCTATAGATTGCCTTTGGTAGGATGGACCTCTTAACAATGTTGATTCTTCCTATCCATGAACATGGAATATTATTTCATTTGCTTGTGAATTCTTGGATTTCTTTGAGCAATGTTTTGTGGTTTTCATTGTAAAGGTATCTCACTTCTCTGATTAGGAAGATGCTGAATTATTTCTTTTTTTTTTTTTTTTTTTTTGCGGCTATTGTGAATGAAATTTTATTTGGTTCTTTGCCTGTTTTTTGTTGGTGTATAAGAATGTGACTATCTTTTGCACATATATTTTGTACCCCAAGAACTAGAAGTTGACCTTGCATATGATCCAGCAATCCCTCTACTGGGAACATACCCAAAGGAACTCAAATCATTCTATAAAAAAGATACCTGGATACGCATGTTTCTTGTAGCACTATTCACAATGGCAAAAACATGGAACTAACTGAGCTGCTCATTGAAACTGGACTGGATTTAAAAATGTGGTACATATACACTATGGAATGCTATGCAGTCATAAAGAATGAGAAACATATGGACTTTACAGCAACTTGGTTGGATTTAAGTTTATAATACTCAGTGATCTATCACAGAAACAAAGAACAGAGTACCATATGTTCTCACTAATAAGATGGCCCTGAACAATTGCCACAATACTATGAGAAAGGGATTGGCAGTAGCAGGGTACTGCCAGGGTGGGAGTGGGGACACAACATCAATAAGGATACTGATCTCAAATGAGGCAAAATGAGGAACAAAGGGAGGCCCAGACTTTACCTGTATGATGTCTATTTGTATACTTGAACCTGAATTGTACTCCACATCTTTAAAACAAAATATTTTTAAAAACATATTAACATTAAAATATTTACGGCATGTATTTTTATGTTATGTCTTAAGCTGCTTAGTTGAGGTAAGAAATTGTCATGATGTTGTTTAACTCCAGTCTGCATTAATCTTTCTGAGTGAATTCTTTAAAAAGTTACCAGTGATTTCACCTCAGCCCTATTGTGAACATTTTTGCCCAGCCACAACAGTGTCTAAGAATACAAATATAAACCTAAAGCCTTGGTCTCAGCTGAAATCAATTGGAATTTGGCCTGTGTCTATACACTCTCTGGCAAAATCATTAGGAAATCACCCCAACCCATGTACGTTCACTCAGCAAATATTTATTGGCACTTTTGCAGGCCCAGGGGAGATAAACAAAACATAACATTTTCTCTCATTTCATGGAGGTTACATTCTGTTGGAAGCACACTAATAAGCCACAGTCATTTATAAACACCAAAGCAGTGGAGACCTGGATACAGGGTGATCTCTTTGCAGAGCTGAAGTTGAGGAAACTTAGAATTTATCTTCTGGACTGTCATTCTGTTGCCTATCTACCTCCTCTGCACCCAAAAACATCCTATACATACCCCAAACTATTGTTCTCTTCAGACACAACTTCCATGCACTGATTTCCCCACCTCTCCCTGACTCCCTTTTTCCCTGACTTTCAACATAAGTTACTTATAGGAAACTGCTCTCAGCTCATCACCTCCAGGAAAAGACCGATTGAACTCATTGTCACTTAAAGGTTAAAAAGTAACTGAAGGTTTATTTAGTTATATTTCTCCAGAGATCACTGGCTTAAAATCATGCCCAACTAATGGTAGAATTTCAAGCACCAATGGTACGTTGATGGGAAAGAAATCTCTGTATTTTAGAACCTCACTAAAGAGTGGATTCCTTCTCAGTCTAAGCAGGTGAATAATCCTGTTTGGCTCTCTGAGGTGGCAAGATCATTTTCATATAGCATGGATTGATAGTTTGACTAAAGATTAATATCTGAACATTTGTAAAACTACTCATGGAAGATTTGTCATCCACTTTTCAATTCAGTGCCGTTTGGGGCTTTTATAATCACCACTTCACTGAAACTATTCTCACCAAAGTTATCTACTTCTTTATTGCTAAATCACTGGAGAATTTTCTGACTTCAGATTGACTTCCTTATGGCTCTTGACACTTTCGATCATTTCCTTCTTCTTAAAACTCTGTGACTCTCCTCATGTTCCTCCTTCTTATCTATTTCATCCTTCTCAGTATTCTTGTGGAATTTTCTCCTCTTTCCAGCCCTTAGATGTCAGTGTTTTCCAGAGCTCTTTCTTTAGTTCTCATTTTCCTTTCAAACTTCTCCCAGTATGAACTCATGCATTTCCCATTTTTCTTTTTCCTTTTTTTTTTTTTTTTTTTTTTTTGAGTTGGAGTCTCACTCTGTCTCTCAGACTGGAGTGCAGTAGCCGCTCCCGGCCACCGCAGCCTCGACCTGCTGGGCTCTGGCGATCCTTCCGCCTCAGCCTTCCAAGTAACTGGAACTACAGGCGCGCGCTACAACGCCTGGCTAATTTTTTGATTTATTGTAGAGATGAGGTCTCGCTTGCCCAGGCGGGTCTCGAACCCGCGGGCTCAGGCAATCCACTCACCTCAGCCTCCCAAAGGTGCGAGATTACAGGCTGAGCCACCGAGACCAGCCCATTTTTCTTTATTTTAACTATTGTATACATCTATGCCAATAATCTTTAAATTTGCATTTCCAATCCTGCTCTTTTAGCTTCACATCTGTATTTCCAACACCCTACTGAGCATCTCCACTGCAATGTTCCACACAGATCTGAAGCTTAGCCCACATATTAGCACAAAATTCTCATCTTTTTCCTTTTTTTCAACAAAATCAGCCACTTTCTTGGGATCCCAATTTCAGTAAAAGACACTTGCAACCACCCAGTTGCCCAAGCCAAAACCATACAAATCTAATGATACTTTCTTTTCTGATAGTCTAGTCTAATCAAGAACCAAACCCAATTGATTCTAGCTCCTTAGTATCTTCAAAGCACCCACTCATTTTTAGCCCCAATACTACTTCTTTCTGGATTATTTTGTGAAATAGCAACACATCATCATGGTTTAAAGAGTAAATTCTGGAGCCAGATTGTCTAAATTCAGATCCCAGCTGTACCTCTTACTGACCGTGTAGCTTTGGGCAACTACTTAATCTCTCCATACTTTATCTATAAGTCAGAATGATAAAAAAAATATATCAACCCACTTCATAAAATTGCTGTGAGGACTAAATGGATTAGCACATGTAAAGTGCTTGGGGGTGTGCCTGGCACATAGTGAGCGGTCAGTAAGTATGAGCTATTATTAGCGAGAAACAACCACCTAACTGGTTTCCCTTTCTGTAGACTTACCTCTTTCCAAACTGCTGCCCCACTGGCAGCAAAAGTGAACTATTTAAAATAAAACTCAAAACATGTCACTCCCCAGCCTGAAATATACTGTATTTCACTAATTCATAACAATCTTTGAGTTCTTCAAGACTGATGGTTCCCCTATGAGCTTTTACAGCATCTTTTGCATACCTATATTACAGCACTTATCAAACTCAATTTTATTTGTCTGTTCACTTATTTATCTGTTCTGTAAGATTTTAGACTTTATAAAACTCAAAGTTTTCTTTTTATTATTGGGTCTACTTATCTATATTGTGTAGCACATAATATAAGTATTCAATAAGAACTCAATTAATGAATGAATGCAGTCTATCATCTCCTATGAATACACTCCAAGAAAACGATGAGAAAGTTTGTACTCTTCCATGTATAGCCAATCAACTGCAACCCAGAAACTATGGAAAACAATTTTTTGTGCATTAAGTCCACCCATTAACTACATCAGCACTTTCTCTAGGTTAAGAGGATTCATGTGAGGAATATTTGCCAAAGTTCCACTATCTCTTATATATTATCTCAGGAATGCATAATTAGAACTAAAACTCTTCTGGATTTTTTTTAAAAATACAGATTTTCTATTGTTATTAGTTAAGTTGATTTGTGATTTTGTGTCAAATGAGGAGCTGAAGAGGGAGAAACCTTGATGGGAACTTTGTAACTTAAATATCCCTTTATTTCCCCGACAAAAGTAATACTTAATATGTTAAAAAGAAGATGACTTACAAAATAAAGGCCATTCCCCTCTCCAAATATCTGTGTGAACATGGAATGCATTTTCCCTCCTCAGACAGCCCAAAATTATTTTAAACTGAGATTAAGAATTCATGATCTTAACTTTCTAGACAAACTAACCAAGCTTAAGGTAAATAATGTAAAAATTGAGTTCGACTAAGTTATCCAAAATATTAACTGTTGTAAAAAAGAGGGGCAGAAGATGCCTCTAAGATGTACCAGACCATCAGCTATAGAGGGCCCTGGGGAGAGAAACCATTTGGTCAGAAAGTAGGACATGAGCCTGAGCAGCAAATTAGAGAGAAAAAGATACATGGTTTTAGCTCTTGAAAGCTTTAAACAGGGGTTGAGGGGAGAAATGGTCTCTCACTAATGGTAGTGCTAGCAATAATAATAATAGCTAACCTTACATAGTGCTAACAGTGCACTAAGCAGGCCATGTTCCAACTCTGGCAAATTAACTCATCTAAATATAACAGAAAACCCATGAGATAGGTTTACAGTCACTATCCCATTATAGATGAAGTAACTCAGCCTTGAAGAGCATGATAATTTGCCCCTGGTTTCAGTTTGTAAGTGGCTGAGCTGACATTTGAATGCAGGCTCCTTCTGTAAAACACCATGCAATACAGTCTCTCACTAAGCAATTTTGAGTCTCTCTCGACTAACACCCCCATTCAACAAAATGCACAGATCTCTCATTACATGGAGATGTAGTGGCGAACAGGATGACAGGGACACCATAGTGGAAAAGATGCCAAAATAACAAGTGATAACAGAAAAGTCTTAGGAATATTTTGACAACAGGAGATCAGGAAGCTGAAGGAGAGGAGCAGAGAGAAGCTTCTCATAGAAAGAAAGATGAAGGTGAACCCAGAAAGATGAGTAGAAATTCATCTGCTAAAGAGGGAGAACATGGATTCACACATGTGAGAAACTAGCAGAAATCTTATAAAGTCAGAGCAGCAAGAGCAAAGTAATATAGCAGATAAGGCTGGTGATGCCATTGGCCATACTAAAGAGCTTGAGCATGACAGCCAAGAAACACTGGGGGGTTTTCTGCAAAGGAAATCAACTATCAGCTGCAGTATGAAGCTAGATTGGAGAATGACAGGAGTATAAACAGGAGGTGCAGTTGGAAGGAAACAATTTCATGGCTGCAAGTCTGAGGTGCTAGTGAGTAGATGGTGAGGATGTGGATGTATCTGAGATACACGAAACAGGATACACAAGACTCCGAGGTGTACTGGATGTGGTGGGTGAGAGAGGGAGAAGCCAAGGGTGACATTCAGGAGGCAATATAAAAGAGGGCAATGGAGAACCCAAGACGATAAACCCTCTGCCATTAGCATCTGAGAGAAAATAACAAACAAAAATACAGAATGTGCTAAAGTTTAGGAACCCATACCATAATCAATTCAGTGCAGAAGAGAACAGATTGATACAGCTATCAGGAAAATATTAACATTTGAGATGAAGAATACTAAGTGATAAAAACAGAGGGAAAATGGTTCAAATTATGAATATATGCACAAGGGAAATGTCCAAATAACATTTCCCAGTATTCAAAGAGGGTAGCATAAAAAAACAGGATTCAGGGATTTAAATGCAGAATGTGAGTAAGAGCCAGTACTAGTGAGTCTTAAGGAGGCATCTCTTTTAACTTAATTTTGTTCTTACACATGGGGACACAGCATAGAATAGATGAGCAAGGATCAGAAAAGAATCAAAGTATCTACCCCTTCAAAATTCTGAAAACAAAGAATCAGGATCTGTTTGTGGCATCATCTAAATGGGTATCCTAAATAAGCTGCCTTTTAAAGGAAGTTGACTCGGGGTGGAAGGATGTCCATTTTTTATTCCTGTAATTCACTATTATTCTTAAGAATCCTATTTTCTAGAATAAAAACAAAACAAAAGATAAGATCAAAACAACAGCTCTAAATGCCTTTTTGCAACTTTTACTCACTTCAATGTCAAATCATTTTAAATATACTATTGAACTCAAGGGTAAATATTAAGAATATATTCATCTCCAGTATAAAAAATGTCTTAAAGATGCCATAATACTGAGTGACCTCTCACAAAAACAAAAAACTAAGTATCACAGATTCCTCATCTTTGCCCTTCACTTTGTAAATTAAGTGGTTTTTCATCTTGGATGACTGTGTGGCATCATGGTATGATTCTGGAAAAGGAATCAGAACA